>JARHVA010004517.1:940000-1080000 GCA_037957365.1 Torreya grandis | reverse complement strand
TTCCATGTATGACAGGTATTTAGGTTT
This sequence comes from Torreya grandis, assembly GCA_037957365.1. Lineage (NCBI taxonomy): Eukaryota > Viridiplantae > Streptophyta > Pinopsida > Cupressales > Taxaceae > Torreya > Torreya grandis. The sequence goes on along the minus strand of JARHVA010004517.1, from coordinate 1,079,973 downwards.
GTTTATTTGGATTATTTTATTTATAATTTTAGATATTTTTAGTCTTCAACATTTTGGTCTTCAAAAACTTTTTAGTTAAAAAATATTCGATTAATAAATTTTCTTCAGATCATTTTGTTTGAAAATCATTATATGACAACTTTAATTGAGAAAATTTTATCTTTGGAAGTTTTTATTTCATAACTTTATCTATAAAAACTTATTATTAAATGATAATCTCCCCAAATAATACTTTGTTCTTGAGAACTATTCCTTCTACAAATTTCATGTAGAGCATTTCATTTGAGAACTTTACCTTTGGCAACTTTCAGACAAATCTTCTTAAATGTATCTCTCTAAAAATCATTTTCCTCTTTGGGGTATTCACTCAAAATCATGGGCTCACCATATCATATCATTCATCTCGAAGGAAAATTTTGACCCCCAACTAAACCATACAGTGATAAGTGTCAAAATAAAAAGTAACACCATGATACCTCAAATGAATAAGCATCTTATGTGGCATGCCCACTAGGCCTAAGTGGTCAAACTCAAATTAGAATAAGGTGAAAATATTGTAGACATTGATGATTAATTATGCACAAACTATAATTAATGTATAAAGATATAACATCAATCCCCTAACCAGGTTCACCATGTTTGATTTTAAAGAACTTAAGTGCATAAAGCATTCTATAATTTCAAAATCCATTGTTTTACATTAAAAAACTTATGATTAGAGTAACAAAGTTTTAGACCACCATTTTCAAGATTTTGAATCACACTAAAATTAAAAAACAAAAATGGTGTATTCATCCAAGGCATATAAGGTAACTTTAACACCATCTAGGCTATCCATTAAGGAATTCATAGAATACCTAAACATGGTTTTTGATGTAACATTATTTGATGTTATCCATGCTAATTACTTATCTCTAGAGGAGGTTATAGATAATATTGATCTATTCAAAAGTGAGAGGATATCTCAACATAAAATAAATTAGTTACAATTGACTTACTACCATTCAAGTACTAGGGACTACACTACACAGTTGCCAATTCAGAAGTAATGTAGTGCATTGACTTATTTAAAAACTTATTCTTCAAAGGGATAATTGTAGATGATGTCTATCTACACTATGTCATCAAAAACATTATCTTTGTATACATATCAAGTGATGCATTCATGAAGTATTTATGTTTGGCCATTATAGACAATACATTTGAACTATATAGTGTAGTTATTTGGAAGAAAAATACTAATGTGGAATAAGTAGTAGAGAAATGGCTTCTCCCAAGTGAGACTTTTAGTGTTAAGGAAACTACCAAGAAACCTATGCTCATCACATAGTTCTAGATGGGAATTTGTGTTATCATGGCATTATTAAATGAACTATTTGGTCACACAATAATTCATTTATTACATCTACAACAAGTTCCCCTTCTTGACCTTCTCATCACTTCAGAGTGCACCTATGAATTGAGGGAGGTTATCAATGCCTACCTACATGAATAGATTTTATACATGGATAAGTGGCCCCAAGGGGGTAGCTTCTACATGATGTCATATATTTTGGATGTAGTCATGGGGATTATTTACATACATAATATGAATTTGTGGAATCCCAACCTTGAATATATAAATAATAGAATCTACAAATTTTATTCTTTTGTTCACATCTATGCATAAGTGAGTAATATTTTTGTAATTATGGAGGACCTGTATCCTAAATTTTGGATGAAAATGCATGGCTAGCCTCTATCCATGATATATAAGAGCATTTACAATACACTCATATCTTTGCGTGATTATTGGATATACCCAGATTATATAGTTATCATGGTTTTTGGGCATAAGCTAGACTCTCTTAGACTCCCCAAATTTGTTTCAAAAAAAAATTGTTGAGTAAGAGATTAATTTTCAAATATGGAATGGTATAGATTAGGACATAAAAAAAAGTAACAAAATCACTTTCCATGGATCCTATCTCATTATTTGTAGGATGCAATATACATATAGAAGACATTTTATAAAGCCTAATAATGCAAGGAAGGATTATTCCTTGTCTACTCTACCCTATAGGGATTGGGACCCCTATATAAGAGTTTAGTAAAAGGTTCATAGTCTCGGGATCCAATACAATTTTTAACCCTTAGACCATGAATTATTGTTCCTTGATGCAAAAATTTGATGAAGAAGTAAAGGAAAGGGATAAGAGTTCTTGCCTAAGAGAATATTTATTGAGGGTAATACAATTAGACCCATCCCTTACACTTGGTCAAGCAAATTTTAAGATCCTACTACTAGGGGGATGGAGATCATCTAATTTATAGAGTGGTAGACCCTTCCAACAACCATAAGACCAAAGTTAATACCTCCAATTACCACCTTTTATGATGACATCTCACCAAGAGAAAGTGGTAGGGGAAATGTCAACTACCAAACAATATGAGGAAGAAAAAGTGGTAGGAGAAACATCATCTACTCCTAAGAAAGAGGAATAATAGATTCATGTAGTGTATAAATCTACTATTGAACTAAGGAAGGTCAAATAAGAATTAGCAAAAGAGTTAATGCAGGAGATGGAAATCATTTTTGGGGAATACGTGAAGATCATATTCTTAGACTCTTATGATGAGGAAGAGACGGCACCTATTATGGCAACTTCAAAAGCCATAACATCTAGTATGACTCTTCTCTCTCCTACCCAATAAGTGAATGATCTTTAGGTTGAGAGTTAAATAATAAATTATCAAATAAAATATAGGTTAGAGAGGCCACATATTCCATCCAAGGAATCAACAAGAAGAGAAGAATAACCTTTAGTTGAAAGTGAGCCAAGACATGAAGTGGATGATGAGGATTTACAAAAATCTAAAATACTGAACTTAAAAGGATTGAAAGAAAAGGCAACCCTTAGTGGTGACCAATCTAGTAAGGGTGCTCTATTCAATACTCCCCTAGGAATTTCTCCTCTTATGTCATTACTAGTTATTTATTCTATGTTATTATCAGTTTTCTCTACTTTTACTCATGTGCCAACATTAACTACTATACTTGATTTCATTATGAAAACCACTAATCCAACCTCTACTCCTTCAATCCCCACCTCTACTTCCACAACCACTAGACAACCCATCACTCTAATGGAATCCTCCTATACTCAACTGGGTTCATCACTGCCTTCATCAGGACTAGTTCATACCACAATAGTGATGGGAATAAAGAGATCCCCTAAGACCCCTAACAAGAAAATTGTCTATGTTTTTCATCCCATACCACACTTAGGGAACATATATTGATCCAAGATAATTTATTCCTCAATTCCTAAGCCATTCATTGATCCTAAACTTAATAATAAAAAGGATACATAAATAGAGGACCAACCATTAGATCCATCAAAGTTGACTCTTCTAGACTAGGCCATGGAGTTAGGAGTGTCATCTTATAAGAGGCCAAGTTTTAATATCAATGATATTTCCATTGTGAGATCACTCTTTGACATAGAAATAACCTTGGTGCAAAGGGTAATTAAGAGGAATATAAAAGATAGTAGTGGTAGAGGCATAATTTTGGAAGAAAGAGAAGTAATTTAATCTCTTTCAAAAAGATAGGATAGAAAGAAGGGTTAGTCCACCTACATTGAGGACATTAAGTCTTACATGGAGACCCACACTAAAGTATTATTGGCCATCCATGAGGGAATAAAACAAGCCAGAAAATAATTAGGAGAAGAGCTAGAGACTCTTAGAGAGAAAAAATAGGTAATCTACATTCCCTCCAACATAGAGAAAGATGTATAAAGTATGACATTAAGATTATATAAAATTTTGGATACCATTCATTATTTGAGAGTCTAATTAGCTCCACATGTAACTATAATAACACCCTTTTTTTAATCTTCTCAAAGAAGATCAGAACAAATTAAATTTCTTCATGTTATATACACTTAATAAGGCATTTAAATATTTAAATTTTAATACCCCCTTGGAGGCAACCAATGCATTAAATATAAGTCATAAGGACTCAAGAATCTATGGATTGGGTAAGTGTTGTCGATGCTTTATTTAATAAGCTCATTGAATAAGAGAAACATGTAGTAAATTCTTTGGATGAGCTAGAATTGATAGGAGAAGAAGATAACACTAAGAAGCTAGTAACCTAGACTATTTTTTAACAATATTCGAATGCTTTTAATAAAATTTTACAAGGACTGATTCTAGAAGATATTGAAGTTAAGCTAAGTTTAGTGAGGAAGAAGGAAACTAAAATGGAAGTCTCTCATGTAGGATTTTGAGCTACCAAGATAGAGAATGAAAGGATATTAGAATAGGTAAACAAGGTAACCAAACCTCTTCTCCTTGATATGATCTTAATTTGGGCATAACATGATAAAGGATATAAACATTATCAAGAGTTAGACACCATGAATAAAGTATCCTGAACAACACCTACTAGTTCCTTAGCTCAAACTCCACCTAATGTGTCAACTACAACACCACCATCAACTTTAGTCACTCCTTACTTAGCAAGTACCTCAACTCTACCTCTTATTTCAGCTCTATTTATAACTCTAGTTTAAGATATTAGTTCATCCCTAGCTACAATGCCATTCACAACCCTAGTTACAATGTTAGTTCCAACAACAACCTTAGAATGTGTTAAGGATGAGCCAAGTTAGCCTTATTCAAAGGCTAATTTTGTATAATTTTACATGTAGTGATTATTTATAGGATAACTAAGCCTAGTTACATCCATGTTATAATTAAAAAAATTAGTTTTCCAACATGCACACATTACATGTATGATGTGATCTATAAGTTATGACATGCAATTTTCTATCAAACTAGAAATTATGTTCTAGTTATTTTGATGTAAACAAAGTTTTGATACACTTGGAAGATTAGGTGATCCCCTCCCCAAGTCCTTTAAATACATGTAAAACCCTCTTTTCAAAGGCTATATGTTTTGGAGAAATATACATGAAGAAATCACAAGATTGATTTTCATGCAATTGTGTTTGTTCTTTCTTCTTCCCTTTCTATGTTAATGAAATTTAGGTTTCTTTATCTATATCAATTCAATAATTTTGAATGTGCTAATACTATGGATGAATACTATTTTTTCAATTAATGAATATTTATCTTATTTTTGTACATTAATTCAGGGTTGGTAAATTTCATTGGTTTAAGCTATTGGTATAGATTGAGTTGATAACTTGAGGTTTGTAGGATTATTTCTTTTAGTATAGTCATCTAGACATAGTATATAGCTTCCCTATATAACATTCTAGTCTAAGTTGTAACCTCTTAGATAAGGGTGTATAATAACAACCATGTATATATCAACCTTTAGTTGAGATTACTAAGCTTCATATATTTATTTTCCTAGACTACTAACTATGCTTGTTCATGAGTGTACAAGAGCTGCAAGTAGGAAACACTAGTCTTGAAGATACTTTTCAACCAAATAAATAATATTATAAGTGACCTTTCAACAACACATAACATTATTTTCTACCTTACCCTTCTTTCACTTTTTATGTTTTTTTTGATATTTACCCACCATATATTAATTCTCCACCCATCCAACTCACTTAGTGATTACTTTCTATTAGATTCCACATGTCCATCCACAAAACATGGTTAAAAAATATAGAAGCTCAACCTTCTATTCCATCACCTGGTTGTTTTAACTACATACCTACAACTTGAGCCCCAAAGTGGAACCTTATTCCTATAGAAATACCAAAACATTAGAGGCTACCTGATTTAACCTTTAGTGGTTTGCATAAAACCCACATAAAAACTAACAAAATATGGTACTATAATGAGGGAAAACTTATGTGATTTATCAATAGTATAAGTTAGCTATAGAAACTTTGTAGATTAATAAGGTCTATGGCCCAAACTAGCTTTTTGGTTTCACCATTATTAGATCTTAGGAGGCCTAAAATAAAACCTATCATTATTGAGATACACTGAGATAGAACACCTTCCCATATAAGAAACATCCCACTTATCAATACTCTTATCGCTCAACCTTGGTTAGTCAAATTTTTTATTCCCATCCTTGGAGACCAACATGATTTTCCAAGGAATATAGAAAAGTACTTACATACCTTCTCCCCCTATAATTTGAGGATGATAGAAGAACATATCAAATCTTTCAAGGTTGCTCTAATGTTAATGAATTTCACCCATGAGGATGTTTCATGCATGTTTTTCCCACTTACTATGTAGGATTACTATTATGATTGGTATCTCAATTTTTAGGAAAATTATATTACCTCATGGAATGAGTGTCAAAATATGTTTCTTACACAATTTGTGTAAGTGACTAATCTAATTATGGTGTATCAACATTTCACAAGCAATAAGAGGGATCCCAACATGTAAATTTGGGACTTCAATGTAATATTTCAAAATATGTACACTTGACTGAATGTCACATATAATCTAGACATACATTTAATGCTCAAATTATATTATAACACTATGGATCCCATTACTATAGTGTTTTTGTAAAGAGATACCACAACCAATACTTAAAATTTGGTATCCTAAAAAGATATTAATATATACAAGCACCTCAATCCATATCTTAGTCCTTAAAACTCAGGAGGCCAAACATTCAATAATGGACTCCCATGATTGAATCCAAATACACATACTAAATAAAACACTATTTCATTCAGCCAAAATTAATTGTAAAATTTACCTCTCATTATTCAATAGCAAATCATAATTATGGGTTCTTGAATAATCAAGCACAAAAAAATGGCCATCATTAGAACTAGTAGAATCAACATCTCGCTCACACCAACAAAGTAGTCATTCAGGGTCCTAACTCTACCAAAGTTGAATTAGATTATATAAAAAGAATCATCCAAAATTTGAGAAATGATTTATTGAATATGGATAAAAGGATGGGTAATATAGACACCTAAAATTGGCCACAAATGGCTTTTTACTAGACTTTAGACTGATTCATACCAACTATTGAAAATTAAGCCTAAGAATTATTGAATGTCCCAAATTTACATGTGCATCATTCATCATATCTTGAAAACATGTTGAGCCATCCATAATTGTGGTATTCTATCTCATGCAATAATGACCTCTCATAGATTCATCCCTTATCACCTTGTGGTATAATAACAATCAATTTGATGTATAAACCTATTAAGTGGGGCACTTGCACACTTAAAACAAATCTTGAAAATGCTAGAAGGCTAATCAAAATTAATTAACTAGATAAACCAAATTAAATATTTAGTTAAATTATCCATTTAAAATTAATGAATAACTAAAAAAGGAAATTCAAAAATTCAAAATATCCTAGCATTTAATCATTACCTTTATGAGTTGTCAAGCTCTTTGAAAATATCCTAAAATATCTATTTTGGAGAGTCATGCCTAGTAATTAAAAATTATAATTTATTGACAACTATTAACTATATTGGGGTTAGATTTAACTCTTCTAGGTTTAATTCAAACCCATTCCATTCCTTATATCAACCTTAACTCACCTTGGGTGAAAGTTAATTCCTAAAGCCTATAAAAACAAGGCCATGCCTATCCATTTCTAATCTCTCATAAGCCAAAGTTATAATACAAAATTGGAGATAGACTTAAGATATTCTGGTACAAAGTTATTAAGCATAAATGACTTCAAATATTTGATAAGAGTAGTGTTATAATGACTAAATTCCTAGCAAGTAAAGTTATAATGCAAAAATCCTATGCCAAGCTACATCACAAGCAATCACAAGACATGGTGCCAAGGAGAGAAGGAACCAACAAGATTCATTTTCAAAAGACTTATTGATGCACAAGCTAGAAAAACACTCAATAAAGCATTTAGATCTCCAAAGGAAGGTAAAAGATTTATGTATTTTATGCTTTAGTTATGCTTTCATCTATTTTTTCTTACTAAGCTCTCCTTAAGTTCTAGGCTAGGAGTGTAAATGTTAGTGTGTTTCATTTGAGTTTTTATTTCTTGAGCTAACACTATACTAACATCCCTTCTTAGATTCCTATGATCATAAATGTCACTCTTGGTGGGATATTAGTCATCCCATACATTCAAGGGGATTAGAATTTCTAAGAATCTTCAAAACTTGAGTTTTAACTTTATTTTTCATGTATTCTATTTTTTTAGTGACACATAGTTTATATAGAGATCAACATTAATCCTATTAGAACCAATGTCAATCCTACTAGAACTAACATCAATCCACCTAGTACTGACATCAACCCCTATATGTATAAAAAAGCAAGGAAAAAACATGTTTAAATAATTTTTTCTTGAGTTTTCTATTTTTTTTAATTTCTTAGAGCATGAATATCATTTAACAAACCATTTTCATGTAAGAACTAGTGTTATTTGTTGGTTTTATGCTCATCTTACTAACCATATTTCTATGAGAAACTATATTCTATTTTCCTTTATTTTTATAGGAAGTAAGGAAATCAACATCGATTTAAGTCAACCAACTATCCCTTTGGACTGATTGATGCTATTATAAGTGAACTGACATTGATCCTTGCTCGACATTGATCTTTAAGACAAAAAATAGAAAAAACCAAGAGAAAATTTTGAATTTTTTTTCTCATTCACATTTGAGCTTATAAGTTGGAAAAAACCCTCTAACATTTTTAGGTCCTAACGTTAAAATATAAAGTTTAAACATGCTTAAATCTTGAACACTTTGACTTTGGTGTTTAAAAATAACCTAGTGTTTTCATGCCTTACATGTTTTTAAAGTTTTTGTAAGTTTTAAAACTAATTCCAATGAGCCAAACAATTCCCAACACATTTATTTTTGGTGATTAAATGAACTCTCATTCTAGATAAACACTAAATATTTTTGTTTCTATTGCTTATTTGTTGAAGTTGTTTATTTTAGCAAAATAATTGATGTGTGTATGCTCTCCCCTCATCCCCTTTAGAAAATTCATGTGACCAAAAGTGATCATTATTTTACTTGGTTACTTTAGTCCAAATCATGAAAATAAAATCATTAAGGACCTCCTAAAATCCATATGGTCTGGGTGATCAAAAAGTGACCCTAAAGTCTTTTCACTTTATTTTTTTTATGCATTTTGGCTTGTGAGAGGGAGTTCATCACCTCCTTGAGGGTTATCTAAGGAATAATTGACTGAAAAATTCATGTCTCAGCATAATTTTGACCCCAATCCATAGTGGCTTATATATATCAAGGGTGACCCATTGGGATTCTTGTTTCGAGAAGTTAAAAAAGGCTTCATTAGTGGCACTTCAACTCAGACCATAGGGGCAATTTGGACATTACACTACACTAATTAAGAGATGTATGTAGTGGTTGTGAAATATACAATACCTTTTCACAAAAAATTGGTTGACACAAATCCAATTGACATGATTGTATCTCTAGTGTTAGACACACTTGGAACCATCTAGAAATGTGCTAAAACTGATAGATTAGAATAACCTAACTTATTACAAACATATTATTGATGCAAGAAAAGTAGCTTGAAGTTACATGTCATAGTAAAAACTCTTGGGAGAAGACGAGGGCTAAAAAACCCTACTTTTCATGCACTTTTTTTTTTTGATTAACACTTAAAATCCTCTTAAGAGTGAGTATATTGATGGAATTCAATAATACTATGCAACCTTATTAGTTATAGGATTTAGAACATTAAAATTAGGTGTTTAATTCATTTTATACTTCTATTACATTATCTTAAGTCAAACTATCTATTTTATTTTTTATACAACATCAAAATGAGTCTTGTTCATACATCACTCTTTTGTTTAAGGAGGCATTATGTCACCCATATAAAATCATACATTTGCCTTAAAATTTTGAAAAATCTTGTTTATGTGTGTCATTTTATTGAAAATGGAATCATTACACTACCAAATTCATTTCAAATCTTGTGCCTTGAAGTCTTAAACCCAACCATTGATCATCTCTTTCAAGTGTAATAACATTGTTACACTACTCAATCATTTCATAAACTTTCTTGTCTTGTGTTCAAATTCTAAGTTTGAAACTAGATCACATGTGCCTTTTGGGATCTCTTCCTAGTGTCATTATGCCATTCAATTTTGTCTAGATTTATATTTGTTTAAAGAGCCTATTTTTATAAGTTGAGTATTTAATTAGCCTTGACAAGTTTAAATTTGAACATTGGTTGATTTATACCTATGCCTTAATTTTGTCCTAGACATCATTCTTTATCTTTTGAGTTATATATTTTATGTTAATTCATTATACAATTTGAAAACTAATGTTTATGCCTAGATTTGGGAAAAATAACCTATCTCCATATGGCTTTTATTTCATGCATTATACCAATTGACCAAGTTCATGTCTAAATTCAAATGCCTATTTTATGCCAAAGTGTTTCAAATTTGTTATATTAAAATATCATACCTTTGTTTTATTTAAAGTATATCTTTTTTTCATTTTCCAAAAGACCTAGCACATCCTTGTTTAAGCCTAGATTTTATGCCTTATTTTTCCAAAAGACCTAGCAACTTTTGTTTTTATTAGATTAGACTTGCTTGAAACACTTTGAACCTAGATTTTGGCATTCTATTTTTAGTTCATCCACTTGGACTTTTTGTGTAAGACATTGGACGATAGATATCTGATGTTAGACTATTTTGTACCAAGTTTTAGCATAGACTTTTTGGAGATATAAATCCATCCTTTTCAACCAAGTTATACCAATTTCAAACCATTTGTCCTTTAGACATTATTTTTAAGAGTTTGTATAACTATAAACCTTTATCATGAAACATTCGTCCATTATTTGAAGATGTTTCACTATACTCATAATGGAACCATGTACAATTTAGGATATGATAATTTAGTCATACAAGATGAATTTATTTTAGACCCTATAGTGATGATGTAGTTTATGAGATAGATCCTTATCAACACTAAATCTTAAATATTGATAAGGATAATGATGTAGTTTAGGAGATAAATTTCTAGCATACTTCCCCCATGAAAATTTTCCAGGTCTAGTTAGAGTCCCTTACAACATGCGTTACAATCAAACCAGTGAACAATCCTCTTTTCAAAATATTCAAGACTTAGTGTTGATTATGTATTAATATCCCTGTATGTTTGTCATAAGATAGGGCCTCATGGAGGACCACTTTAGATATATGAAAATAGCATACTAGACATATTTAAACTTAGTGCATAACTTTAATAACATCATCATGTCAAACACTCCTCTTATTGATCAGGCTCCTTTAACAAGAGTATTAATCAAATTAATCAGCCAAGAAAATTTGTGTATAGACCCATTCACATAAAGCACTTTGGTTGGAGACATGTTCAATGCCCTAGCTATCAAAGAATTGTTTATTGCTTCTATGAAGATGAATGAGACAAATAAATTAGATAACATGCAAGTGTCATCCAATCCAAACCAAAGTGGTTTAAATAAAAAAACAACTAATCTAAAACAAGTGCCTCTAGTTAACACCATGAATGGTTCACAATAGCAGGGAATAGGAAATTTTACCTCCCAACCATAATATGCTACCTCTATTCCTCAACCAACTACTTCATCAAGTATGAAACCAAAATGATTAAGTAGTCAAGATCAAAGTAGTGCCTTGCCTCAATAGAACATGATGAATGTTAATCCACCACAATATGTGATGACTAACATTACACAACAATAGGCACAATTTAGTTTACCAATGTAGTAGAGGATAAACATTCCTCTGCCTCAATAGGGGGCAACTAATATTACACCTCATTAGGTAGTGACAAGTATACCTCTTCAATCAAAGACCAACATGCCCTCAAAAATTTTATCTAATCAATAATGCATGTCTATTGGTTAATGATAGATGTTGAATGCTCAACAACCATCTACTTCATAACAAGTGTTTACAAAACCAAGGGGTAATAATATTCAAAAAGTGATGGTTAGGCAATAATTTCCTTTTATTCCAAACATGTCATAAATTTAAAGATAGGGACTTGTTTCACAATAAGTCCCCTTTATTCATCCATGTATGACTAGTCAATAACAAGTCCCTATTTAACCATAATAGGCATAGTACTTCACCCAGAGCCATATCCTTCCATCTCAGCCACAATTCCCCTAAAATTAGGCCTACATACAAAACCCAAAACACAATATCATGTCATAATGTGTGCAATTTTAGTAAACACATCCAAATCCATGTATGCATATTCCTGGGCAATTCCCTTACCAAACCAACATTTCATAATAAATGATTCCTCTACTATACCTTAATCAAATTAATCCATTTTTTAACACCAAACCTATACCTTAATATAATGTTCCTTATATTTTCTTGGCATAAGAACTAAAATAGATAAAGGATGCAATTGCCACCATTCTAGGTAGGAAATAGACCAAGAAGTTTAATTTGGATGAAATGTGTTCCTACCTATTTAACACTGAGTATTTATAAATACCATTTCCTCTAGGGTACGAACCATCAAATTTTGAAAAATACAAGGGTAAAGGAGACCCAAAGGCCCACCTAACTAAATTCTTTGTTGTTTACCATCAAGTGGACTATAGTGACATATAACTCCTACTGTTGTTTCCTTAGAGTCTAGAAAAAAAATATTTGGAATGGTTCTTAAAATTGCCAAAGAACTCAGTATCTAATTTTGATGACCTTTTAAACAAGTTTGTGTAGTATTTATCCTATAATATAAAACATGAGATTTCATTGGTAGTTTTGAATCAAGATAAAAAGAAGTTATATGATAGTTTTTTGAGCTATCTATAATGATGTAGATCACTTACTAGATGCTTTACCCATATATTACTAGATAAATAACTAGTCGATGTGTTTACCAAGAATTTTCACATTGAGACATCCTACCAACTGGAGCTATAGTGTGCACATACCTTCAAAGAAATCATTGAAAAATGTTTACTCATCAAAAATTCCCTTATTAACAAAGGTATTATCAAGCTAACCTCATCAAACTAGAACCAAAATCAAAATCAAGGAAATGGCTAGAAATAAAACCACAACCAAGTTTAAGTCCAAGCATGAAACTAATCTAGGCACATAATTATGAAAAATCCAAGATGTTTAACTACAAAAAGACTATTTTTGGTAATGGAGTAACCAAGTCATGACATGTCTAAATAGTGCAAACACCATTTTCTTAGCCTACACCACAAATACAAATCACTCCTCACCAATAACCTATTCAATAAGTATAACCTTCACAATAATCTAGACCAATGCAAAAAATACATAAACCTTTGCCTTTGTAAACCCGTCTTCCTCCAATAGGAACTGTGTATATTCATCACATCTTTAGTGACCTTGGAGAGCCTATAAAAGTCATGTTTCTCAAACTATCCACCACGAATCTGATTAGTTAGCCCATTTTGAATCACTATCCTAAGGGAATTACTTATGTATATTGGTATAAACAAAATGAATTATATGAATACCATCAGGTTAATTGAAATAATTTGTGTTTTTATGTGAAAATTAAACTTCTTATTCAAAAAATGTTGAAAAATAGAGAGATAACATTGGATAATGGATATGCTACATCCAATCAAATCTTGGATATTTATAAAAAAAACCTTTTCCATAACATACCAATAATAATAACCTATAAAAACAAAGTCCATAACAACAATAGTAAAAATATCAATAGCTAAGATAAAAACAACAATATCAATAGTAGAAACAATAACAACATTAACCAAATGGTCAAAAATAAGGCTAGAATGATTCCAATAACCAATAGACTTATCATGTGGTTGCATATGACTACAACAAATTTGTAGGACATATTGTGGGAGGTTGTATTTCCACCATCTCCATCAATCCAAGACCATGTACCAACCCAATATAACTATTTCTAACCAACTCTAATCAACCAACCTATGCTAGTGATCCTTCGTTGACCTAGCACTACATACAGGTGTAGTAAAAATCATAGATTTCTACTTTTGGACCTTATACCGATAACTCATCATTACCCTGTGACTATATTCAAGTGCACCAATAATCAAGACTTATTCTATCTATTCCCCCTTCACCATCATTTTCCAATAACAATGGTCCTATATCTAATCCTAATTATGCAATCAAAACTTAGTGGTTATAGATTACAATATTATTCCCATAACCATCTACCATTATACCCATCCAACCCATAGTTTTAGCTAGGAATAAACCATATACCATTATAAAAGATAAGACATTTGATATCATGGAATAGATATAAGATATTCCCACATAAATTTACATCTTGGATTTGTTGTCTACATCCATCATCCACAAAAATATCTTAATAGAGTTCTTAGGCCAATCACAAGTTCCAAATGACATATACACATACAAATTACAATTTCTGGTCATACATCTAACCCTGGGTCATTAGTTATCCTTTGACCAAAGTGATATGTCATCCCTTGGACCTCTTCATAATAATCCATTATATGTAGAAGTTGTCATCATATAGCATAAAGTGAATCATTTCCTCATAGACAATGAATCAGGCCCAAATATTATGCCTCTAAAGATCATCAAGCATTTTAGATGCACAACAACTAATCTTTAGCCATAAAATATCATTATCAAGGCCTACGATAATGAAACATGAAAATCATAAGGCACCATTAACATGTCAATTATTATTAGGCCTTTGACTCATGATACACTATGCCATGTGTTAGACCTTAATTTTTCATATAATTTGATTTTAGGTAGACCTTGGATACATGAGATTTATGCAATCCCTTCAACATGCACCAGTGTCTCAATTTCTCTCATTCAGGTATGGAGGTCACCATTGATGGATATTTGAAACCTTATGAACATTATAAACATTTGGAGGCTAAGTATAAAATATAAATTTACCATTTTAGTTTGAAACTAGTTCTTAATAAGGATAAGGGGAAATAAATTCTTGTTTATTTTCTAGATGCCAACTGTATTGACCCAGATACCTTTGATTCATCTTTCTGTATGCCAACTCCTAAAATGTCTAGTCACTTTACCATCACAGATAATGGCCCAAGAGAATATTTAAACCTTTATACATTCCACATTTTGAAGCTTCCATAGAACCCCAAATCCTATGGAAGACCTAAAGCCAAGATACCTTGCATAGAATGACATCATAAAAGAAAAGGTAAAATGCATAGTCCAACACCTATCACTTTCACACTGGTAACTAGCCAAGAATAGGACTCACTTGTAGATGATAAATCCTAGTTATATAATGAAAACCTAGCTGATTTATACAATAATTCCAAATACCCATTCCTAATAGGATCATAGAGAATCATGCTTATCAAGGAATAGGCCTCTGGCTATATTAGTAGGGAATTTTTGAGCCAATATACATTAATCAATACAAAGGAACCTATGGTCTCGAATTTAAACCACCTAGGGGTGACCCCACATATATTATTTATGTTCCAATGCCAATGAATAGTGAAGAAGATGGTGACAGTGAAGAAGATTCCAATCATATCCCTTATAAATACCTGGCTAATACCAATCTATTTGACACTCATGTCATTTTTACCTTTAGACTAGTTATTTGTAATCTGCTTCCTCTATATCACCCTTAACTTATTTCTTAGGACCAAAAATAATCCATAATTCTTATATATGAGTTTAAGAATGATGAGTCCTTTTATGATTTTTTAGGCCTAAGAGATAATATTCCATTTGGAGACCATAAACAATGGTTTCCAATCTAACTAGATCCTACAACCTATTTTGGAGAATAGGTGAATACCCTTAGCCACAAAAAATTAAATAAACCATTGAGGTCCCAAAGTGAAAACCTCTTTGAGGCACTTTTAGACCAGGGTAAAAGTAAATAGAAAGGCCAGTCTAGTGGTGAAAACCTATTTTAGGCATCATTAGATGGGGGTGTTCAACATTACTCAAACATGGCTCAGTAGACCAACAATGATGAATTACCTATGGGTCTGAGTTCAATTTTGAAGAATAACATGCATTCAACAAAATCATTCAAGAGTTTTTAATAGTGTTTGTCACATGGCCATACTTATCATGGGGAGATTATGATTCATCTTACCTAAGGTAACTTGAAGATCTATTCTAAGCAGAGGACTTTGTTATTGTAGGTGAATTCAAACCTTTGCTAACCATTATAGAAGATGGTTCAACTATTCTTATGGAGAAAACTATAGAAGTCAACATCAGGACTTCAGATGATCCAAAATGTATCAAATTAGGCATGTCCCTTATTGAGGAGGAATGTGAACTATTTACATCACTTTTAAGGGAATTTGTTAATATATTTTCTTGGGCCTACTCTGACATACCATGTTTAAACCTTACCTTAGTTTTACATCAACTTGTTATACATACTGATGCTAAACCTATGAAAATAAACTTGTGTAATATGCATCCTCACATCATTGTATTATTAAAGAAAGAGTTGAAAAAACTCTTATAAGTGAGATGTATTCGACTGATCGACTACTCAGAGTGGATCTCAAATGTTGTATCAGTCAGTAAGAAGCCAAAAAGAATTAGAATATGTAATAATTTCAAATATATAAACAAGTCATAACCCAAGGAAAAGTTTCCTCTATCAAACATTAACATAATAGTTGACTCCATGGCTGGGTATAAAATGCTTTCACTAATGGATAGATTCTCAGGATATAACCAAATCTAGATTATGCCAAAACACCAACATAAAACAATGTTCACCACTCTATGGGGAACACTTTATTATCAAGTTATGCCATTTGGTCTCAAAAATTATTGGGCCACATACCAAAGATCCATGACTATCATATTTCATGATATGATGTATTACATTGTTAAAGACTATGTCGACAAAATATTGGGAAAATCAAAGACCAGGGATGATCATATAGTAGTACTACAAAAAATATTTAAGATAGTGAATGAATACAAAGTCAAAATCAATCCTAAAAAGTGTGTTTTTGGTGTTACTTTGGGAAAATGTCTATGATTCATTACTTCTCATCGAGGTATTGAAGTCGATCCCACCAATGTACAAGGTATTATAGATATGCCATCACCTTCTAATTTGAATCAAATCCATAATTTATAGGGGAAGATCTAGTCTATTATATGCTTAATTTCTTAGATGGCTAATAAATTCCATTCATTTACACACCTATTGAAGAAGGGTGTCAAATTTAATTAGTATGATGAAAGCCAAATTTTTTTCAATGTTTAAAGGATTATCTTGCCAATCCACCTATTTTATTGCCACCTATGCTAGGGAAGCCATTCCTACTATATATATCTACCATAGATAAAGCCATGGGGGCATTTATAACTCAGTATGATGATAATGGAAAAGAACATATTGTCTACTATTTAGGTTATACACTAGTTGTGTATGATCATAATTATACTCCCATTGAAAAATATTGTTTAGCTATATTCTTTATAGCTCAGAAACTGACATTATATATTAAACAACAAGACCATGGTTATTTATAAAGTAGATATATTTAAGTATATACTATCAAAAATAGCTTAAAATGCCATATGGCTAGATGAATCATGCTTCTATGTGAATTTAAGATAGAATACATCAATTAGAAGGCCATCAAAGGATAAGTACTAGTAGATTAGCTTGTTGAAGCACCCCTTGTAGATATAGAATTGCTAACATTAGAATTCCTAGATGAATCCATTATGACCATCATTGAAACACCTCTTAAGGATTAGTATTAGAAGCTATATTTCTATGGATCATTCAGATCACATGGATTAGGAGTAGGCCTTTTTTTAATTACACCATAGGGGGATCTTATCCTTAAATCATTTCACATCATCTTTCCTTGTACCAATAACATGGATGAATATAAATCACTCATTATAGGGATTTTTTAGGAAATAAAATGGAACATTCATCATATCAAGGTTTATGTTGGTTTTCAATTAATCATTATTTAGGTTACAAACTACTTTCAGACCAAAGATGACAAATTGGTGCCATACAAGGCAATGGTGGACACTCTCAAAAAGCAAATTACCAACATATAGTTTGAACATGTACGAAGGGATAGTAGAATAATAGAGGATGTGATGGCCACCATTGGATTTTTGATTTGTCATCCAGATGTGGCAAAAGAATATCAATTCCTTGTTGAAAATCTTCTAGCACCAGCTCATAAACCTTTAATTGTCACAATGATCTATGATATTATCAGCCCCACCTCTAATTGGTATTCTGACATTTTAATCTTCATGACCATATTATGACTCCCAATCTATCCCAAAAATAATCCAAATACTTTACCCACCATATCCCATGTTATACCTTACTTGGACTAACCCTTTATTACCACAACTTTGATGGAACTCTATTTCATTATTTAACTTCAATAGAATCAACATTAGCAATATAGGAAGTTCATGAAGCAGTATGTGGACCCCACACTAGAAAGGTCATCCTATACAAAAATCTTGTATGTAATGGGTATTATCTAGCAACTATGGATGAAGATGTAGTTGCATACATTAAAAAGAGTAATAAATGTCAATGACATGAAAATATGATTCATTCCCCAATAAAGACTCTAAAACCAATGCTTACACTATGGCCATTTGTTACATGGGGTCTCAATCTCATTGGGGAGATAAACCCTAGCTCTTCTAATGGCCAAAAACACATCCTAACCACTATCAAATATTTAACTAAGTGTTTTGAATCTATACCCCTCACTTATGTTACTTGAAATCAAATTTCTAAGTTCATATGTAACTATCTCATCCACCACTAGGGTATCCCATCTGACATTATATCTAATAATGGTAGATCATTCAAGAATAAGGATGTCAAATCACTACATGCTAAGTATAAAATAACTCAAAAATTTTATATGGAATATTACCCACAAGGTAATGGCTAAGTTGAATCATCTGAAAAAACCATTATAAAAATCCTTAAAAATATTGTCAATGATGCTAGCCATGATTGGAACGTCCAAATATTCTACACCCTATGAACCTATGAAACTAATTACCGTATCCCATCTAGAGTCACCCTATATTCCCTATTTTATAGAACTAAGGCCATTATTTCCATTGAGGTTGAGTTTCCCTCTTTGCACATCTCCTTGTAACATGTTCTAGATGATGAACATTATCGAGTAGATCATCTTCAAGATCTAGAGTTACTTGATAAGAAATACATGGATGAATTAAATAACCTTCAAGCATACTAGAACTAACTCTATGGCCACTAAAATCAATGGGTCACACATAGAGAATTTGAATTTGGTGATCTTATTCTCAAAGAAAACCAAAATAACACCATAATTGAGAAGAAACACAAAGGAAAGTTCAAACCCAGACTAGATAGTCCCATACATCATTGTTAAAAACTATGGCACTAGAGCATACAAGCTCACTACACAAGATGGGGATGAACTTGATGAGTTGATGAAGATTATACACCTCAAGCATTACATTATTTGAGAGACCTAGTGTATTATCTATAAGGTTCATTTATTCTTTACCATAATATTAACATTCTTCTTTGTCCTATATTGTTCTATCATATACTATTCTACCATACCTTTCCTTTTGATCAAGTTATTTTTAAACCTCCTAACCCAACCCATTTTAACCTTGGTTTATTTCATTGGTTCTATGGGCATCTACAATGAGGGTATTTTGATCTAGTTTTAGCATTATTCAATATTCTAGATAGAGGCTATGTTTTGGAATAGTATGATAGTGGTTTGGTCATTGCATCCTTTATTATTTTTTTCTATTCTTAGTTATTCCTAATTATAACTACCTTTGGGAAAATTATAGTGCCACAGTCATGCTACTAATTATAACCACTTATAGGTAAATTAGTATCATTAACCTATGTTGTTGTTCCCTAAATATAAATACCTATGGGAAAATTAGGATCAACACCTATTTATCATGCCTTGAATTATCACCTTGCCATTCATTTGTTGTAATATGTATTTTTCCTACTTTACCTAGTTTATTAATTTGTTGCTCCCTAGTCAGATTCTTCCACCATAAGGTAGAACTATAGTGACTTGAAGTTTGATTATAGGTCTATGTAGGTAGCACTCAATTCAAGTTGAGGTTAACTTAGTCACCCTTTACCATTCTCTTTCCATTTTGAGAGAAATTTCAAGTTTGAACTCTCTCATTATTTTGTGAGCTTGGACCATTTAGTGTCTTGTCATTCTCAATCTAGTTGAGATGCTCAAAAAATTCTAAAAACATTTGTAAAATGATCTAGAAAATCCAAAACTATACTAAACATTGAAATTTTCTTTGCCTTAAGGATTTTGGAAACCCTAAATAATTCACAAGAAATGACTTGTTATTTAGTTTTCTCACCTTACTAGCCTCACTCCCATGCTCTCACATTTTTTCAAGCCTATTCTCATTATTATTGTAAAACAATAATCATGTTTCCTTCTCATCATTTTCTTCTATCCCATTTCTTGGGAGAACTACATTTTACCTAATGTTTTTATTGGATCATGCATACATAGAACTATGTACGTAACATCCACTTGCCTAGTACATTTGGAGCCATCTCGGCCACCCCCTTATTTTTCTTCTATTCCCTCATCTTGTTTCCTTGTTTCAGTGTCTCCTATAACTTAGGGGTAATGTTGATCATCTAGTTTGTTCTTTGTTTCCACTAACATTATGATTAATGATTATTATTATTTGTTTAATTTTATTCTCTTTTTTAATTTTTTCCTTTCTTTTTCTTAGTGTTTTTGTTTGTTTACTTATTTTCTTATTTGTTTGATTTCTTCTTGTGCCTTGATTTAGTCTATCTGCATTGATTGGGTGATTCCTTGTGCATTATTCTTGAATTCATCCATATTCATGTGTTAAAATTATCATCATGATTTTTATCATCAGTGCATTATTTTCACTTATTTATTGGATGACATGTCAGTCCTTCTACATATTTTACCTAAGTTCTCATGGTGTTCTATCATTATGCCTACCATCACACACTACAAAAAAATCAACTTCCAAAGTTTTGAAATAAATTTAGCCATAATATATCTCCTTAACACCTAAAAAATTCTTGATCTACACAAATCATCCCACAGACAAAGTAATTAAATCATGAAAGACTTTTACTCCTTACTAGTTAGGACATGTATCTTTATACTGGAAAGATTCCCAGATCCATCTTTATCCTTTTTACCACTTTTATCTCATATTCCCATCATTTAGTCAATGATTATAATCACATATCAATAAATCATTGTATCTCATCCTACCCACTAAGCCAATGGCTATACAAACCTATAGACAAATCATGGTGTTTCCATCTATTTAGAGGTTAATGATTATAACCAACTTTGGGCAAATAATTATCTTTATTATGCCCAACTAGGGAACATTTTCATTATGATAATATTTATAACTTCATTTGGATAAACCTTTATCTCAATCCACCCAATTAGGGCATGTTTTTATCCTACCAATGATTATAACCACCTATGGGCAAATCAATATTTTTCCTTTTAATGATTATAAATACCTTTGGGAAAATCATTCTCTTATTACCCTAATCCCTTTTCAATTATTATAACTACCTTTTGGAAAATCACTACCTTTTTTTTACCCCACCTATGTGAGTGACTATAAATACCTGTGGGCAAATCATCTTATTTGTTTACCCAGTTAGAGTAGCTCATATACCATTGATTATAACCACCTTTGGGCAAATAAATATTTTCCACCACATTTTATCTTTTTTGGTCCCATGATTTCCTACATTCAAGGTATCGATCACCGACCCCTTTGTCAATCACTCTCTCATAGGGGAATCTACAATTCATCCATTATCATTGAAGTATTATGAATATAAGACCTTTTCATTATTTGATAATATATTACTATGTATATAGCTTACAACACCTTCCAAAATAGGGGGAAATTGTAGACACCTAAAACTAGCCACAACTGGCTTCAAACCAAACTTCAGACTGATTCCTACCCATCATTGAAAATTAAGCCTAGGAATCACTAAATGTCCTAAATTTACATGTAAATCATTATTTAGTACTTGAAAATATGTTGAGGCATCCTTAATTGTGGTATTCTATCATATTTAATAATATCCTCTCACAAATTCATCCCTAATAATCTTGTGGCATAATAACAGTCAATTTAGCTTATGGACCTATTAAGTGGGGCACTTGCATGCTTTTATCAAATATTGGAAATAATAAAAGGCTAATCATAATTAATTAACAATATAAACCTAATTAATGCCTAGTTGAATTATACATTTGAAATTAATGGATAACTAAAAAAATAAATTCAAAATATCCTTACCTTTCATCATTGCCTTTATGAGTTGTCAAGATCTTTGAAAATATCCTAAAATATCTATTTTGGAGAGCCATGCCTAGTAATTGTAAATCATAATTAGTTGAAAACTATTAACTCTATTGGGATTATATTTGACTCACCTAATTATTTTTAACCCATTCCAATCCTTAAGTAAACCCTAACTCACCTTGGGTGAGAGTTAATTCTTAAAGCTTATAAATATAAGTCCATTCCTATCCATTTATAAGATCTCATAAGCCAAAATTATAATTAAAATTTTGAGAGAGACAAGATATTTTGGTGCAAAGTTATTATGCATAAATGACTTAAAAAATTTGATAATAGTAGATTTATAATGTTTGAATGCCTAGAAAGTAAGGTTATAATGCCAAAATCCTAAGCCAAGCTACATCACAAGAAATCACAAGCCATGGTGCCACAGAGAGAAGGAACTAACAAGATTCATTTGAAAAAGACTTATTGATGGACAAGAAAATCAAGCCACTCAAAAAATCATTTAGAACTCCCAAAGAAGGTAAAGGATTTGTGTCGTTTATGTTTTAGTTATGATTTCATCTAATTTTTGTTACTAATCTCTCCCTAAGTTCTAGGCTAGTAGTTTAAATGTTAGTGTGTTTAATTTGAGTTTTTTTTACTTGAAATAACACTATATTAACCTCCCTTATTAGATTCTTATGATCACATGTAATATCACCAATCAAAATTATAATCATAATTTTAGCTTTCTAAGATACAACAATCCTTTGAACAAGCCCACCAAAAATGTAGAGCAATAATGGCATAATAAGATACCAAAAATCAATATCATGGATACACATTTGTCTAATTCGTGTAGGTTTCAAAATACATCACAACATGGGGAATTAGACTGGGTAGTGTTATGTGCATGCTTTGAAATTCTTTGAGATGGAAATTATTATACAAGATAAAATGATGAATCCTCCAGATCTCCCTCATGAATATGACCTTTAAAATTAGGTTATGGTCTTTGAAACCTATGAGTATTCTTTCCCCAATGAACATGACAATGTTGAGAAGATGATTATAATGAAGTGTAAGCATTATAGCACTTTAACAATAATAATTAAAATCTAAAGAATAGATAGTCTCTCACCACTTCTACTCCTACCAATAACATAGTTATTTCCCCAAATCTTAAATTTGATAATAATCCTCCTCCCCTAAAAGGGAATGATTAGCCTTAGGATAAAGAAGAATAGAGTAAGGAATGATATAACATTATTGAGGATATGAAGAAGATTAAATCCACTATCACTCTTCATGAACCGGCACAAATCATAGAGTAGAAGGAGCTCTTATGGAAGTCTATCATAGGAAAATATATTACAAAAAAGTCCAAAATAGCCAACACAAATGTTATGTACAGAATAAAGCCTAAGGTTCCCCCTTTATTGTTAACTATTTAGGCATTTAGAAATAACATACATAATTTTTTTTTTAGATTATAGAGATTTAGTAATGGTAATGCCAAACTCCATTTTCTAGAATCTTGGTTTGACCTTGAATCCGTCTAAGAGGATGGTTTCACAATTAGACAAAATAATAATCCCTATTTTGGGAGAATTTAATAATGTAATAATCCAAGTTACATCAAAACCTAAATTATAGATGACTATTGACATATTAGTAGTAGATATTCTAGAAGGCTATGGGTTATTATTAAGACAAGATTGGTCAAAGCCATTAAATGGATATGTTTCCATAGACTTCTCTCATATTTATCTACCATGGAGAGAAATTACCAACCAAATTAGGATTTATCAAGATCTTAGGTTGAAGCATCCTATTATAGAGTACAAAATTTCCAATGAGTAAGTAAGTTATAAGTCTCCTAGTCTTAGAATTTATACATTTTATATAAAGCATGAAATACAAGAAGTGGAGGTCCCTTACCAATTATGGACCCTCTATTTTGATGGGGTAAGATCTAAACAAGATCAAGTGTTGGTATTGAGTTATTCAACCCACAAGGGAAGAAATACTTGGTATCATATAGGATCTAGTTTCCATACACCAATAACAAAGTAGAGTATGAGGCACTGATTATGGGATTATAATTTTTCCTCAAAAATAATGTCAAGGAACTGCTGGTATATAGAAACTCAAAACTAGTGATTAAATAGGTCAAGAATAAGTACCAATGAAAATTTTCATGCTTAAATAAGTACAAGCATAGAGTCTGGGTTTAATCAAGTCATTCAAAGCATTTAATATAGTGGTTATTTTGAGAGAACAATACAAAACTATTGATTACCTAAATGCTTCAATAATAAATTTGGCACCTCTATAGGATTCAAAAGTACTTAAGTTCTCTATAGAATTGGTACCTTGTCCCTCAGTACAATAAAATGTTGAGATTTTTTAAGTGTTTGATGATGATCAACAGATCATCTAGGTTTTGACAAATTTAAAAAAAATAATCTTAGATAATTCATGATGAGGAAATAAGACATAGGTGCCATGGATCATTGAGTGAAGAGGATGTCATCCAAATGAAGGAAAGATATCTCCTATTAGGGATGGTTTCCTTGGAAAGGGAATTTTATATAGAACCTCAAGTGAAACAATAGAGCAATCTCAAGGTTAATGAATCCAAATTCAACTCAAAAAATTTAGGTGATTAAAAGAGTGTACACATCATTAATATTAGCTTAAGATACCCTCCAAACAAAAGGCAAAAGGTCAAAAATTGATTATCAAGTATACATATTTGATTTCATGGAACTATGATGATTTAAGGATAATAAATCCTAAATTAATCACCCATATAATTACACTCAAGCTAGATCATAAACCATTCAAGTAGAGGCAAAGATCAGTTAATCCTATCTAGGAACCATTGATATAGAAATAAATATATAAGTTTATAAGTGCTTGAATAGTTTTTCCTATTAGGAATTCAACTTGGGTGGCTAATATAGTTCCATTAAAGAATAAGAGTGGAAAAATTAAGATGTGCATCAAATTTATAAACCTTAACAAAGATTATAAAAAAGATAATTATCCCCTACCCTCCTTAGATGAGGTAATACAAATTGTGAGTGGTTCTATAATTATGTCTTTCTTAGATAGATTTTTAGGATATAATATAATAAATTAAACAAAATAATACATATAAGCTATGGATCTGTATATGAAATAAATAAAAAAGATATACATGAAACCAACACAAGATATACATGGGAAAAACTCTAAGAGGTAAAATACCAACAAATATTATTCATATTATGAGAAACTAACAAGTACCCAATACAATATTTCTTCCTCTCACTTCTTCTCAATCAATCTTCACATAACTTGAAAATGTGTTCTCCACAATTCCTCATTTTTCTCAACTCTCCTTTTTTCATTGCATCTTACTATATAAACTCTTTTTATATAGGAAAGGTAATCTAACCATTATAATGTAACCTTTTCCAATCACCACATTAATGGATCCAACCTCTCCAAAGGTCTTTTAATATATTTTATTATTTATTTATATAAAGATAAACTCATGATAAATAATAAAATATATTATTATTTAACCAATGTAATTTAATGTAATAAGGGTACATAAATAACACCACTTAACCATTATTTATTCCAATAATCCCCCTTATTTGTAAATTTGGATACATGCCATAATCACATTTATAAAAATAAAGTTATAATCCATGAACTATCCACATGATGAGTTTTATAAGGTAATAATTTAAGGAAACATCCTTTGTCATGCAATAGTCACCTTTAAAGGAATATGCTATGTAAACATAGTCACTCAAAGATATTACATTATTTAACTAAAGACACCTAAAAGTATTACACAATATAACCAAAATCACATAGTCATATTTAAAGGAATTACACTATACACCCATAGATACCTAAAGGTTTTGCAATATGTCCCCATAGGAACCTTTAAAGGAATTACACTATGTTACCCTAAACCACCTAGAGTGAGTTTAGGCTAGCATGATCGTGAGACTACATCCCATAGTGAGAATACATCCCAAAATTTCTCATGAATAATAAACCAAGTATATTAGAGTCTTTTATAACATAAGGATCTCCATGCTATTATGTGTTAGATACAATATGGACTTCCATATGAAGTTTACCAAAATCACATAAAGTGATATTATAATGATTTATAATGAGAAGTATAGAGATATAGAAGGAAAAACATGACCCACATGACTATTAAGAAGTGAAATTATCATACACACTCCCACTCAATGATAAATTTGATGGGCCCAACATTAAATGAACTTAAATAGGCTTTAGTTTGTTGGTGCTGCATTGTATTTTTTTCCAATCTATACAACTTTGATTATCACCAAGAAGGGTGGTACAGTGAAGAAATTACACATGATGTTCTTCTATCATCCTTCAGAGCACAAGGATTCTTTTACAACTTTCAAATGAAGTGATCCAAGTGATAGCACCTACACTAAACATAAACACATATCTAGAAGTAGAGTCATCATAGTATGGTTAGCATCACAATAACCAAATAAATTAGCATTATCAAATAATAATATAAATCAAAATTTATAGTTTTTTTAATATATTTAAGTATCTACTTTTCTAGTTTCCAATGATCGATGTATGGATCCTATATAATTTTGGAAGTAACACCCACATCATATGAAATATTTATCCTAGTAATGGTTAGATAAATCAAACTACCAACAAGATATCTATAAAGAGAGGTTAGCTTTATCACACAGATTTTGGATCAAGCTTAACATCAACTTCAATAGGAGTGGATTTAGGCTTATAATCAAGCATATTAAATTTAATAAACATGTTATGTGATGCGCATATAATAAACTCACTAAAAATATATTACTAAGTTAGCCAAACATTATATATCTTATTAGGAATAACTCATACTATAATGAGTCATGAAAATTTCTTCTTATTTTTAAAATTGACACTACAAGTTTACATTTTATACTAAAATGACACAAAAGAAGGTTTAAAAAGAAAAAAATTTAGTGTGTTTTATAATTTATTTTACAATAAAAACAAATATTCTAGTGAGTAAGCAACACTAGTCACTTAATTGATTGTAAAACAATTGAAAAAATATAAAGAACCACAACAAGGGCAAAAATTACAAGTGTCATAAGACAAATCATCCACTAAAATTCATAAAAATAGGATTTTAATAAAATAAAGGACCATCCCAATGTGTCAAAAATGTGCAAAAATATAAAGATCGACTAGTCACATGACCATCTTCGACAAAAAATATGATAGGTCTAGGGTGTCAAAAAATCTTGAAAGTGTCACAATATTCACACGTGAGAGATTGGATAGCTAATAAAAAATCATTTAAACTAATTATTTTAAAAATAATAAATTATTTTGTGACTGAAAATAAAAATTGGGATGGAGATTTGAACTCAAGGCCTTTTTTTACAAGTGTACTCTAAAATTAGATTTACCAACTTACTTTAGACACCATATAGATTTTACATGAAAGATAAAAAATTAATACTATATTTATTTAATTCTATGTTTTAAAAAAAATTAAAAAATAATAAATATTAATTACATGTAAATAGTAAAATAATATAAATGTTTACAAAAAATAAACGCCTTTAATTTGAAAAAAGACAACCCATCAAAGAAGGGCCCACCATCCACTTGCATGGAAAAAATAAAGATATTAAAAATTTCTTGTATTTATTAAATATAATTATTAAAAAATTAATAACCATTCTCTTCAATTTGTAGGTAGGCTAAAGATTAATGGCTCCATGAAAGTTTTTTAGCAGCTTATATCTCTTTCCACCTACCTTTGTTTTCCCTAAAAAATTTCCAGGCCTCATAATTTTACTAGATGAAGCTACAACAACCTTCAAAATCTCATTTTTTGGTTGAGAATAGACTGTAGGAAATGGCTAGGCCTGTACATGGTGCCATGGAGGAGAGAGGAAAAAGTGAATAGAGAGAACATGTCCTTTTCAGGGTCTATAAATTTGTATAGGTCCATACTATCATAAAACTAAGAAGATGAAATAGAAAAAGCTGATTTTCATGCCAAAAAACATGATTTATTAAATTTTAGAGCCACAGGGTTGTATAATGACACCTGAGAGGAGAGGAAAAATATTTAAATGAGCTTTTAAGTCCTTTTGAGATTTATCGTAGGATATTGAATGCTTCATCTTATTTATTTCTCCCTTATATACCATAGAGGGGTCAAATAATATGCAACATTATTTTTTAAGTTTTCTACGTCACACAAGCTATACATGGATGATTGGGAGGAGAGAGAGAAACAAAATGAGCTATATGTGTCTAAATTAGGTGAAATAAATGTAAAAAATACATGGAAATGGCTAAACTAAGATAATGGAGGGTTCAAAATTGAGATTTTCTACCCAAAAACCAAAAATATACTAATTTTTAGCTTTCACATGATAAAAAATAGAGCTAAGAGGAGAAAGAAAACATTAAATTCTTTAAAAAATGACTTAGAGGATATAAGGAAGATTAGAAAGGAAATTTTAAATATTTTTGAAAGATTTAAATGTCAGAAAATAGTAAATAAACTTGAAATCTATTTTTCTTATTTGATCCTTAGGTAGAAGATCATACCATAGGTTGTGCAAGTCCTCCATAGGGTTGAAGAACACCCTAAAATGGCTTGGATTGGTTACATCTATGAAATAATGATTCTAATGCATAGACCACAATCTTGATGAAGAGAGGATCAACAAAACTCTTGTGAATGTACCATAAGATATACAAGTGTATTTTTGATTTTAAAAAAATGAGCTTGAACATAGTTTAACAAGCCTGATCTACAACCTTGCCGCTTGATCAACACATCACAAGATTTGATACCATGATAAATTAAACAAAATAATACATACAAGAAATGGATCTAGCTATGAGATCAAGAGAAAAGACATATATTAAACCAACATAATATATACATGGGAAAACCTCCAAGAAGTAAAAAATCACAAAGATTATTCATATTTTGAGAAACTAACAAGTACCCAATATAGTATTTCTTCCTCTCACTTCTTCTCAATCAATATTCACATAACTTGGAAATGTGTTCTCCACATTTCCTCATTTTTCTCAACTCTCATTTTTTCATTGGATCTTACAATATAAAATCTTTTTATATAAGAATGGTATTCTAACCATTATAATGTAACCTTTTACAACCACCACATTAATGGGTCCAACCTCTCGAATGGTCATTCAATATATCTTATTATTTATTTACACGAGGATAAAATCATGATAAATAATAAAATATATTATTATTTAACCAATGTAATTTAATGTATTAAGGGTACATAAAGAACACCACTTAACCATTAATTATTTTAATATAATCAAATACTAGTAAAATTAGAGGATATGATGAAAACTACGTTTACTACAAAATGGGGAATTTATGCATATAAGCAAATGCCATTTGGGATAGTTAACACTGAAGCTAATATCCAAAGAGTGATGGATCATGAATTCTAGGGATTGATAGGTAAATGTAGAATCATATACATGGATGATCTGACTATTTTCTCTAAGAATAGAGTTGATCATATCAACCATCTCCAATATATTTTTGAAAGGTACAGGCAGTTTGGTATCTCACTGAACCCCAAGAAGAGTATACTTGGCATTATCAAAGGTAAGATGTTGGGCCAAATTATCACTAAATATGGGATCACCATTAACCCAGATAGAATTTAGGGGATTTCAAAAATAATGTTCCTAAATAGAAAAAAAGAGCCTAAGTCCTTCTTTGGGAAGATTAATTTCATGAGGAAATTCATATCAGGATTTTCATAGATTGTTAGACCCTTAATGTAATGCTTAAGTAGGACACCAAATTGGAATGAACACTTGATGATAAGAAGTCTTTCCAAGATATAAAGAAGGCTATTTCATAGGACCCAATTCTAGTAATCCCAGATTTCAATAAAGACTTTTTCTTGTACTCATTCACTTTAGAGCATACCATTGTTATTGTACTTACATAGAAGATGGAACAAAGTTAACACCTTATCAATTTTATGAGCACCAACCTAAAATATGCAGAGCTCAAATACTCCCTAATTAATAGTAAAATATTCACCAATTTCAAAGTAATTAATAATTTTAGGCACTTCATCCTCCAAAATAAGATCATCACCATTATATTAAATCATGATGTCTAGTTTATACAAGGAAAAAATGAATTGATAGAGCGTAGGGTCAAATGGATGGAAAAATTATAGGATTTTGATATTGAAAATAAACCTACCAAGATTTTCAAAAGACAAGGAATTATTTAGTTGATAACTAAACTAGACCCATGCGTCACCATCGAATAAGTCTACCAAACATAGGTTTCCCAAGAAGATAGGTATTTGGGTATTATTCAATTTTTACTCACTGGAACATGCCTCCAATAATTCAAGAGAGATAAAAATAAATCCATAAGGCTCAAAAATTCTCATTATATGATTAGAAAGGGCATCCTCTATAGGAAGAACTACAAAGGCATCTATTTAATATGTGTGTCATGTGAAGAAGCCCATGAGATTTTATAAATTATGCATTACAATATTGGAAACAACTATCCATCTAGAAATACTATAACCCATAAGAAACAACCATCCATCTAGAAATAAATGGGCCATTAGTGGAAAATAATATTTAAGGATGCTCATTCCCACACAAGGATGTGCCATGAATGTGAGGTCTTGGAAAAAAATAAGTGCACACAACAATACCACTATATCCTATGATTGAAGGTAAGTTATCTGACCATTGGGGCTTAAATTTTATTGTTGTTATAAAACCAAAATATTTAGTTGGGCACACGTTTGTGCTCATTGCTACAAATTATTACACTAGATGGACTAAGGTAACAACCAACAATAACTCAAGATCACAATATGTGATTATTTTAGTTAAAGATCATGTCATAATCAATTTTGACATGCCTATTTCTTTGGTTTGTGATAATGGGCCAGAATTTCAATTAGTTGAGTTTATTGAATGGGCCCATGATAATCATATCATAATCAAACCATCTTCCAATCACTACCCATAGGCAAATGGATTGGTTGAATTGACCAACAAGAACCTCATTGATGCTATCAATAAGTATAATATATATAATCTTATATAGTGGCATCTCTTTCTAAAATATGCACTCTATGTAGATTAGACTTGGTATAAGCAAGCCCTTAAATCCTTACCATATTTTCTAGTTTATGAGAAATAGCTAGTGTTCTCAATCATGCCAAAGATACCATCCTATAAATTTATGCAAGAATAAATATACCCCAATGAGAAACTAGATTCTAAATTTTTAGACATAATTAAACTTGAAGATTCTAAGAATGAATCATTGTAAAACTTCAATAGACATCAACATGTAGTCAAAACATGGTTTGATAAGAGAGTGAAACCTAAAGAATTTAAGATTTCTGACTTGGTGATTCTATGGAAAAAACCCATGAAAATAAAGGAATGAATGACAAGTTCACCCCATTATGCATGGGACCTTATCAAATGTCTTATATCTTAGGTTTATTTATAATTTTTTTTAATTCAGAGTTATTTATATATTTTTTTGGCATTTTGGATATTTTCAGTCTTCAACATTTTGGTCTTTAAAAAATTTTTATTTAGAAACTATTAAATTGGGAACTTTTCTTTAGATAGTTTTATTTGATAATTCTTATACTATAAATTTAGTTTATAAACTTTGTTCTTTAGAAATTTTTGGTCTTTATAAATTTTTGGTCTTTGGGAACTTTCTCTTCAATAGATTTCATTCAATAGGTTTCATTTAGGAACATTCTCTACATCAAATTCTTCCTAAATGATAATCTCCCCAAAGAACAGTTGGTTTTTGAGAACTATTCCTTCAAAGAATTTTATTTGTAGCCTTTTGTTTAATAACTTTCCCTTCGATGACTTTCAAACAAATATTCCTAAACAAATTTCTTTGGAAATAATTTTTCTCATTAAGGTATTTTGCTTAGAATCCTAGGCTTAACATATCATATCATTTATCTCAAAGGTAAATCTTGACCCCCTAACTAAACCATATAGTGACAAGTTTCAAAATAAAAAGTAACACCATGGTACCTTAAATGAGTAAGCATCCTACATGGCATGCCCACTAGGACTAAGTTGTCAAGCTCAAATTTAATGAAGGTAATGAGATCATAGACATTGGTGATTAATGACACATGAACTAGAATGAATAAAAAAATATATAACATCAATACCCTAACCAAGTTTACCTCATTTTATTCTGAAGATCTAAAGTGTATATAGACTTCTACAATTTCAAAATCCCTTGTTGCATCTAAAATAACTTGCAATTCCCATAACAGAGTTTTAGACCACCATTTTCAAGAGCTTGAATCACATTGTCATCGACCAATATCAATGACACATTCATATATGGAATACAAGGGAGTTACACCACCATCTAAGTTATCCATTAAGGACTCTATATAATAATTACATAGGGTTTTCAATACAATAATGTTCGATGATCTCCATGACAATTACTGAACTCTATGTGAGGTTATAGAGAGCATTGATCGATTCACATATGAGGAGGATGTCTTAGTAGAAGAGAAACATTTTATAGATAAATTGATTCCATTCAATCACCAAACACTCAACTACATATCCTTCAAGCTATAATTAATTTCATATATTGACTTGTTACGAGATTTGTTAATCAAAGCGAAAATTGTAGATGGTATCTATCTACACTATGTCACCAACAACACAATCATTTCATATATCTCATGTGACTTGTTTATGAGGTATTTATGCTTTCTTATTATAGATGATATATTTGACTTACACAATATGGTTACTTGGAAGAAGAATAATAATATGAAACAAGCATTAGGGAAATGAATTCCCCCAGAAAAGACTTTCACTATCAAGAAGACTACCAATAACTCATGTCCATCACTCAATTCTAGATGGGAATTTATATTTTCATGGAATTATTAAGTTATATCTCTCACCATCTAAGCATAATTTACTACATCAAGAATGGGTGAACCTACTTGACTTTGTCATCACTTCAGATCACACCTATGATTTTTTTTTTTTGGGGGGGGGTTAATAGTTCCCACTTGCATGAATAAATATTATAGAAGGAAAAAAGGCCCCAAGGGGGGAACTTAAACATAGTGTCAAATATTTTGGATGTAGTCATGGGTACTATTTATATACATAATGAGACTTTCTGTAATGCCAAACCTAACTAAATCAAGAATAGAATTTTTGACTTCTATTATTTTGTTCACATATATGGATGTCTTCATCTATACCATTCCATAGATGAGAACTAGAAAAAGAGTAAGAAAAAAAACTTTCCATGGATCCCATATCATTACTAGGAGGATGAAATATACATAGAAAAGACATTTTAGAGAGGTTAGTAATGCAAAGAATAATTATGCCTTGGCTACTCTATCCCATAGGGATTGGGACACCCATGTAAGAGTGTAATAAAAATTTCTTAGTATATGCATCCCATATACTCATGAACCTTTAAACCATGGATTCTTATTATTTAATACAAAATATGATGAAGAAGTAAAGGAAAGGGATGAGAGTGTTGGACTAAGTGAATATTTGTTGAGGGTAATACAAACATACCCTTCCCTTACACTTGGTCAAGCTAAATTTAGGATCCCACCATCAAGGGGTAGATATAATATAATTTATGGAGTTGTATACCTTTATAGAAGCTATACGACCAAATCCAAGACCTATAATAACCACCTTCTATGATGAAAACTTACCAAGAGAAAGAATAAGTTATAGAGTAAACATCAACTACTAGAGAGCATGAGGAAGAGAAAGTGGTAGGATAAACATCAACTTCTCTTCATCAAGAGGAATAAAAAAACTCCTCTAGTTCAAACATCTACTATTGAATAAAGGAAGGTCAAAAATGAATTATTATAAGAGATAATTTAGGGAAAATACATCACTATTGGGAATAAGCAAAGCTCATATGCCTAGACTCCTTTGATGAGGAAGAGATGATACCTACTATGGTGGATTAAATAACCATAACATATAGTATGAATCTTCCCTCTCCTACCTAAAAAATTAATAATATTTAGGATGAGAGGACAATAATATATTATCAAAGAAAAACTAGGGTAGATAGGCCACATACTCCATACATAGAGGTAACAAGCAAAGAGGTACAAAATTTAGTTGAAAGTGAACTAAGCCATGAAATGGATGAAGAAGAGATACAATAAGATAAATTATTGATCTTGTAAGGATTGAAATCAAAGTAAACCCTTAGTGGTGACCAATCTAGTAAGGGTGGTCTATTCACTTATCCCCTAGGCCTTTTTTATCTTATGTCATTACTAGTTGTTTCTTTTATGACATTACCAATTTTATCTATTTTTAATCATGTGTCAACATTACCTACTGTACCTATTTTTATTATGACAACCACTAATACAACACTTTATATTTCAATCTCCACCTCTGATTCCATAACCACCATCCAAACCATCACCAAGTGGAAGCCTCCTCTACTCAACTCATTTCACCACTACCTTCATCAGGTCCAGTTTAGACCACACCAATAGTGGAAACAAAGAGAGCACCAAGAAAAAACTTGTCTATGTTGTGCACCCCACGCCACACTTAGGGAATATAGACTAGTATGTTTTGCTAAATTTTGTCTATTTCAAATCTAAAAGAAAAAAAAAAAGAATGATGGGGATAAGTGATTAGAATGAACCTTGATTAGTTTACTTACTATATCTTGATGTTGTGAGAACTCCTATTTATCTAGGGAGGATTACCTTCATATAAGAAAACACTACCACAAGATGTTTTTTAGTAGTTAAGTAAGTGGGATACCATGCTATGTGCTTATTCTAAGAAGTGTGAAACTTCCTTAGAGATGACAGTCCACTTTTGAGAGATATAAGAATAAATAATAACCAAAAGAGAGGTAAAGAGAGAGTGAAAGAGAGATAATATTACCATTATTAACAACCTAATTGCAATAAAGAGTGATAGGGTATAGGTGGTGTATTTTATTTATATTTTAGAAGTTGTTTGGGTAGGTTCTGGAAAAGTTAGGGAATCCATAGTCACAGATGTTGATAGGGGAGTGACTGATATCAGTTATATTATCAAGGTTAGTGATGAAGGTGAATGATGTTGATTAGGCTATCAAGCTTGGTAGGGGCAATAATTATTTAGGACCTTGTAGAAAGCTTTTCCAGGTATAGGAAATGGTTTTGATCAAGTTTGCAAGGTTGGGGAGAGTTATGAGAGAGAGATTATGGTTTGGGTAGATCTAGTCAGAGCTTTAGTGTGTTAGGTTAAGGGGAAAAAAGTGAGGAAGATTTGTAACTCCCTCACAGGGGTTCAGTTAGAAGTGTGTAAAGCAATGCACAATAGATATAAAGTTATAGTAGAATAAATGTTTAAAAGACCTATAGAATAAGTGATGTACTTAGCTTTAGTGGTCACTGAATGGTAAATGCTAGATTTATGGCCACTATCAAGTAGTATGAACTAATGGCCTAAATAAAGAGAATAAGCAGAGGTTGTTGGTCATCAAGATCTTAGTTCCTAATTATGATTGACTTACATAAGATGAAAATAAGCGAGGATGTTAAAACATGAATGCCTAGAGCTTGAATGCAAGTAATAATTAATTTTATTGATTTTTTCTGACCTAAACTTTTGGTTGGAGTTTATCTTATATCACTGATGTCGATGATCCCATCAATGTCGACAATGGGTTGACCAATGTTGGTGGCCCTAGAATAGGTAAACCTTTTTATTTATGGCCTATTTTCTATTAATCTTTATGCCAAGTGTGGCACCCATTAAAAAATGCTAAATATAAGAGGTTAAGAAGGAGGTAGTTGATTAGGAATTTAGTTTGGAAGTGGGAATAATTCTTGGGTAGTTAGGATGAGGGGACCAAATCTTAAGGTGACTCATCAGGTAAAAATTAGTCATAAGGTTAGGTGGCTAGGTAAGATGGTAAAAGGGATTTTTAATTAACTTGATTAAGTATTTTAAATTAATTAAATGTGTGAGGGGTAAAAGCATGGGTTAAAGAGGTTATTTATTATTAGAAAAAAATGGGTTAAAAGGGGTTTCAACATAAGGAGATACACACGTGTGTGACATAATTTTGGTGTCTACATGTTCCCCTTTTTGTCTTGTAATTTGTACTGACAAATTTTCAAGGCAAAAATAAGAGTTATATGCTCTAAGTATTGGATGAGGTATCCCCCATCAAAATAGGAATCAATGGAGGAGAAACTAGAATCAGGTACTTATTTGATAAAAAGGCAATTGGGTGAGTGGTGAAGAATTAAGTATCCCTTCATATGCATATACTACTACAAGCTATAGTCAATAAATTAAAGAACAATAAAAGTTGAGGAGGAATTAGATATAATTAACCAAAGCATAAATTATAAGTGATAGTTGAGAGGTCAAAACAATCAATGTTTTAGCTCCAATGGCTAATGTGTCCCAAGTATCCAGTGTAGGAAGTGCCCCTGGGAAACACAACAAGGTTAAAGGTGATAAGACAGGTGTGGTTGCCATCTAAAACACCTAATATATATGAAAGTGTATAATAGCTAATTATAGTAGAATAGCATAACTAGTCAAGATAAGCAATGTGAGGTTGGTGTAAAAGGGTCAATGAGCGAGGAAATATTCGTAATATCCAAGTAAAGTCATCATGGGTGAATATTTAAGTGATATAAAATGGTGTTTGTCATGGTTGGGGAGATATATATGTGATCTCCAATTACCCCAATATGTGGATAAAGTCTAAAAATTTAGTGTTGCTTTATTGGGGAAAACATTATTGGAATGGTTTTGATGTCAATGACATTACCACTATCAGTAATATATTATGCCAATGTCAGGATACTATGGAAATGTTTGCCAGTGTTGATATGCATAAATTCATGGGGAATTTAGGGTAGGTTTTTAGGTTAAATTTTTAATCTTGGGTTTGGATCATTTGGCCCTAAGGCTAAACCAGTCACTGACATCTATGAGATCCACCAACATTAGCTAACACAACACCACAGTTGGCAAGTGCTTGCCAAAATCAGCTGATATATAGGCCTATAAAGCATCAACATTGGCATTAATGCTAATGTTGATGACTATGAATAACTATCAAAATATGAGAAAGGTCTAATTTAGATCCCTAGTGGAAGTAAAAGGCTAGCCTAATGGCTGAGCTATCCTTAAAAGACCTCATGTCGATTGAGTGTTGCTTACATAGCCTAGTTTAGGGTCTGAAGACAATGTAGTTCTCCTAGAGCCTAGGAAAAAGATATAAAAAGGTGTGTTAAGGGAAATGGGTAAAAAGGTAGGTTAAGATAGGTTAAGAGGTCTAGTTATTAAAAGATAGGGCATAGTGTCAAAGGTCAAGGATATAGGCCATGAGGCCTAGAGTTGTGATAGGCAAGTAGGCCTATGGTGGAGAGAGAGAAGAGGTAGTGAAGCCTAGGGTAGAGAGAAAAAAGTAGGGTAGTTAGTTAAGTGGGTATATGGCTGAGCTAACCTCAGAAGACCCCATGTGCATTGAGTGCTACCTATATAGCTTAGTTTATGGCCTTAGACTAATGTAGTTCTCCCAAAGAGAAGGGAAAAAGGTGGTGATATAGTATATTAAAAGGTATGTGACTTGAGTTGTATGTGTATGACTATAGGTGAGGATGGAGCTAATATCATGGGATCATCTACTAAGGCTTTTGACACATATGAGGAGGGATGTCACTCTAGATGAGTAGGAATACATGGAAATGGTGGGATTAGGAGGAGTGTGATGGTATTTTCAAGTCACCTGGGATGTGTCTCTTATGATAACATTGATTAAGAGGTGGGATCACACCACCAACACCATCCATCTACTAATCAGAGAGTTAATAGTGACTCAGGAGGATGTTTATAGGATTTTATAGCTACTAATATAGGGTGAGGAGCTCTTCACATGATCAAGAGAGTAACATGATATACACATGGTCATATTATATGGAGAGCATGTTAGTGAGGTGACCTACCATTCAATGAGTTTCATGTATGAGCCACTCTATATGGCTAATGAGGAATAACTTTGACTGAACATCCTAATGATGATCAAGATCATGGTGTATGCATTACCAAATGTAGATGGTGGTAGATTTTTGATGGCATTGATAGGTGTGCTTGCATAAATGGTTGAGAAACATATTATTTTTCCTTGAGGTAGAGTACTTTTAGCATAATTATATAGAGAGTTATGAGGTTTGAGACTGTGATGATGATACAATTTGTGTGTCAGCCATCTACTACACTATTAGGAATATGAGCACATCATGGTGACATGACCATTGGGGTTACCTACTATGATCTTTGCTAGCTTCAGGGTTGGTTTTAGATAGTGGAGAGAGGGTATGACATAAACCCATGTGGATGGCATGGCTTGGGATATTGCCTATTATAAGTGCATGATTGAGGGATTGATCCCTACTAATATTTTTTGGAGACCCTACCTAAAATACCTAATTTTTAGAGTATAGGAATAAAAAATTATTGGTTTGCAAAGCTCACTATGGGTCAAGGGTAGATGAGCTGGTGAGTTGGAGTTGGTACTCATGACATGGGTTAGGAGGTAGTTCAATTTAGTTTAGGATATTCCACCCGCCTTCCCTTGATATAAAAGGGATGACATAATGGAACCCCTACCATTTCCTTAGGAGATAAATGCGATATATTTTGAGGAGCTACCAGTAGGGCCAAGTGTTGGATACCTAGGGTGCATAGTAGTGTATACAACTTTGTGGGTAGGTTTACATCCCATGGTGGAGGTGAGGAGGCCACCACTAGATTTACAAGGATTGGTAAGAGAGAGGAATGTAGTGGTACAAGTTTAAGATGTAGTAGTGTAGTCTAGAGATATAACCCAAGAATAAGTATCAACCTTATAGGGGTAGGTGGTGACATTGTAGGTTCAAATTGGGGCACTATAGAGCTAGGTTACAACACTACAGAGCTAGGCTGTAATATTATAGGTTCAAATGACTATAGTGCTAGTAGAGAGGGATAGTTTAATAATAGTAGGTCTAGGTGCTACTCTTCTTCCACCACCATAGGGACCAATATACGTTGGCCCATCATTAATAGGTGCTATGGGATCACCGCAAACCATGTCTCTAGCTAGTTATATGACCACCCTAGATGAGGTTGCCTACTATGAGAGGGTGATGAGAGAGTTTCCATAGATTTAGAGATATTTAGAGTTCAGAGAGTAGGAGAGGTCTATGTCACGTGCCATGACTTCTAGCTAATATAGATGTTGATAAGTGGAGAGTTGTGATGACAGTACTTCCTCAAGACCACATGGAGAGCCTCAAAGACATTGAGTGTTAGTGTTTTCCATTTTTGATTATATATGTTACATGTATATTTTCCTGTGAGCCAAAGATGTGAGATGTATATTTTGAGATAGAGAGATGATATTATGATGATGTAGTTATGGACATGTATTTATCCTATATACATGAGATGTTCATTTATTGTGATGTTGAGATGTATATATTGTGATATATATGATGATATAGATGATGATTATTTAGATTATAATTTTATGATATGTTAATTTTATGTTAATGTTGATCATGTTAGTTGAGTTAGACTAGCCTTTCCCATATATGTGATGGTATATGCATAGTTGGTTTGTTAGTTTCATCTTAGAGTTTTTCCATCTTTTGTGATGGTGTATGATTAAAATGAATAAATTGGTTATGTTAGTTTATTTTATCATTTTTACATATTTGTGATGGTGTATGCATAAAATAAATTGATTAGTCTTTGTTAGTGTTGGTATGACATTGTGTCTTCATCTTAATAGAGAGATTGATATGTGACATGGATGGAAAAATAAAGAGGTAGAATGCTTGTGCATCGGCAAAGACCATAATTAGAACATAAATAGGCTTAGGAAAATGCGCCTCTTTCATGCCTTATATCTTTGAACTATTGTGTTTGTTAAAGAAGCATCATGTTTACCTTATGTTAAGTTAGATTCACAATCCCTTGAAAGAATATGAGGGGAAAAAGGGTAAAATGAGGGAAAATGTTTAGGTATCATAACTTACAAAGTAGGGATGATATGCCCTTTTTGTGGGTGACCTGAGAGATACTATAGGTAAGTCCCTAACTTAAAGCTTTTTCTGTGTGTGATCTGATTAATGTGGGAAGCCTACAATGGGATTTTGTATGGGTTAAGGTCATATAAAGCTGATTAATGTGAGAAGCCTTTTTTATTTGTATTTCCCTTTGAAAATAGATCATAGCAATCCTTCAAGGGAGTAGTTTAAGAATTTATTTTTAATTTTAAATAGTTGTCCTTTAACGGAATAGTCTATTGATAGTAGTAAAGGGAAGTTATTACATAGTTATCCATCAAGGGAATAATCTACGTTGAGAAGCATGATTTGATAATTTATAACTTTGTCACATATCCCCTTTTTTTTATTTTTATGCTTTTAGTCATGGACAAGACTATAGAGGCTTAGGATTTTTGCAATTTGAGGGCAACACCATACCACTGCGTAAGTTAACTAAGCGTATAGGAGTAAGGTTGAAGAGGAAGGGAAATGAATGTAATAGGGATGCTCAAGGGATGAGCTCAATTTAAACATGAGGTGAAGCAATGATTATTTAATAAAAGAATGGTTTTAGGTGTAAGGCATTTAAAGGCTTGGGTTGTGGCCTTCCTTCAAGAGAAGAAAAGTTATAAGCTCATAAGCCATACTTGTGAGTTATGATATAAGGTCCAAGATAATTAGGATCAAACTTACCCCATTTTATTTTCTCCATATTCATCACATGTTGATTTCATTTTAAGATGAGATCTCCTATATTGAAATCTCATTCTTTGAGGTTTTTTTTATAAGCACATTTGATATGCTCTTGATAGATTTGGAGGTGGTTGAGGGTTATGAGATGACACTCATTACGAAATTAAAGTTGAGCCAAATGTTCTTAGGAAAAGTCATTTCTAGTAAGTATGTCTTATAGAGAAATGTAAAGAGAAGGAATCTAGACTTAAAGAGTCAAAATAGCCTCCATCCCATATACCAAGGAAAAAGGTGTATCACACATAGGGGTTTGAATGCTAGTGTGGTAAGCCCATAAAGAAAAAGGAATGTGTGTGCGCCAATCCTTACCTATATTATTGACTAAATTTATTAGAATTTTGGTGAATGTTTTGTTAGAAGATTCTACCTCTCCATTAGCTGGTGGATAGTACAGTGATGATAAGTTTAATTCGATTCCAAATTTATCACAAAAACTTTGAACAGTCTTATTTTTAAAATATTTTCCATTATATATTATAATGTTATATGGGACACCAAAATGATAGATGATGTGATGGTTGATTAAGTCAACAATTTTTTTAGATTTAGTGGAGATGAGAGGGATACCTCAACCCACTTGGTGAAGTATTCAATGGTAGTAATGATAAAATGATGGTAGAGGTATAAATGAGGGTTAATCTCTCTAATTATATCTAATCCCCATTGGGAGAAGGGCCAAAAGTCTTTGGTGACTTATAATTCATGACTAGGTACATGAAGGAGATTAGAATGCTGTCAAAGCTTGACACAATACTAAACATAATCAACATGGTCTTGATGAAGTATGGGCTAATAATAGCTAAGTTGAAGGATATGCTTGGCAACTATGTGAGCATTGAAATAATCTCGATAAATCCCATCACAGACTTCTTTAATGAAGAAGGGATTCTCAATACTAGTGAGTCATCTAAGGACAAGACCATCAAAACCTCACTTATAGAGAAGTCCCCCTAGTATAGTGTAATAAGTATCACATTTTATGAAGGCACATTCCCCATTATTGGAGAGATTAGAAGGGGTAATAGAAAAGGAAAGATAATCTATGAGTTGCTTATACCATAAGTTATGTAGGTTGGTTGTTACATTTATAATAATGAGGATGCTAGCTAAGACATATGAGGGTAATGTTTATCAATGCACAATGACATAGATTCTCAAGGATAAGGATGAAGAGGGCATGTGTGAAACAAGTGAATCCATCATGTCAATAAACTTGTTTGTAGGCCAAGGAATAGTTTATAAGAGATAAGAGACATGATCCTAAGAACATATCTACATGATGTTTATACCACTAAAAAAATTAATTTTTACATAGGTAAGAAGCATTAACCTGGTTAGCCACTAGCTAAGAATCACCAAAAATAGTTATGGATTTGATACCCAAGAAGAGAGTTGTTTGAAATCCTAGAATCAAAGCCTCATATTCAGCCATATTGTTAATGTATTCAAAATCTAGTTTAAATGACAAAGGCATAGGCTCACCTTCTACAGGAATAAGAATGACCCCCACACCTCTACCATATTGACATTTATATCCATCAAAGAACATCGTCATTTGATAGGATATTTCATCAATGGAGAGCATTATGATGGATTCATTAGGGAATACAAGGTTTGAAGGTTAATTGTTAGGTAAAGGGGTAGAAGCTAACTAGCCAGTGATTGTTTTCCCCTTAATAGAATTTTTTTGAATAAATTCTAAGTCAAATTAGATAAAAAGCATGAGCCATTGAGCTATATGTTAATTGTGATATGGTTTGGAATGCATGTATTTGAGGGGATCAATATGGGTAACCACATAGGTTTTGTGATTTAGGAGATAATGGAAAATATTGGAGGCAAAAAATACTAATACATGGGAAAAAATTTCAATATGGGTATATCAAGTCTCATAATCAATAAGTGTGTGTCTTATGTATTATACCACTTGTTCTCGATGTACAATCATATCACCTAGAGACTAGTCTATTGTGGAGATGTATAGGTAGAAAAGCTATTTTTCCTTAAGTAGAATAAGAATTGGTGGGGAAAGGAGATATTATTTAAGTGCATAAAAATATTCTTGTCAATCTATATTCTAATGGAAGGAGACATCCTTTTTGAGGAGATGGTGAAAGGGTTGGCAATGATCTAACAACTACAAAATGAAGTGGTGAATTGATTGAAGTTTACCCTATAGGCTATGATTTTGTTTTATATTAGTAGGTGGTGGCATCTCTAAGATTGATCTAAATTGAGTAGGGTTGACCTTGATACTATGAAGAGAAATGATAAAACATAAGAACTTACCAAAAAGAACACCAAAAACACATTTCTTAGGGTTCAGTCAAATGTTATATGGAGGAGATGAGTAAATATGGTTTTGAGAATCACCAAGTGATCTTCATGAAGTTTAAACTTGTTGAATAATGCATCCACGTAGTTTTCCATAATTCTATGTAGGACATCATAGAAAATGTAAGTCATGGCATGTTTATAAGTGGTACCAACATTCTTCAAGCTAAAAGGCATGACTCAATAATAGAAGGTCCCCCATGGGGTAATGAAGGTTGTCTTATGTTGATCCTCAGGAGTGACCAGGATTTGATTATATATAGAAAACCCATTCATAAATGATAACATCTCATGGATAGCCTTCAAATCAAAAATTAGGTCGATAATTAATAATGAGAAGTCATCTTTTAGACAAGCAAGGTTTAAATCATGATAGTCATTGAAAATGCAAATTCCCCCAGTCACTTTTGTGATAAGAACAATATTAGAAATCCATTGTGGTTATTCAATGGGTTGGATAAAGTTAATATAAATGAGGTGTTAGAGATATTATTTGACAAATAAAGTAATACAAGGATGCATCTTGCGAAGCTTCTACTTAATAGGTTTAGCATCTTGATCAGTGATAATGTTATGGGTGATGATACAGGGGTCAATACCAGGCATACCATTTTAAGACCAAGGGAAATATTTTATATGGTCATTAATAAATGTGGCATAATCATCTTGCTTAGATGAATCTAAATATTGGCTAATCTTTAGGACTAAAGGGATATCATAGGAGGGCAGGTTGATGTCAATGGTTAATTCATTTAACATAGCTTGTATTTTAGATGGGAGTGATCATTAGATATAAGAATCATCAACACCCATGTAGGTGATAATTTCATTATATTATTTACATTTTATAGT
Organism: Torreya grandis; assembly: GCA_037957365.1. Classification (NCBI taxonomy): domain Eukaryota; kingdom Viridiplantae; phylum Streptophyta; class Pinopsida; order Cupressales; family Taxaceae; genus Torreya; species Torreya grandis. Next base: position 1,035,492 of record JARHVA010004517.1, on the reverse strand, counting down.
GTTAATAGTGGGAGAGTATTCATCAATTATTTCAAGATGAATGAGAGGAAGGGACCTTGTTTCCTTACCCTAGTGATAGGTGAGAGGCCCTAAATAGATGGCATTTATTGAAAAAAATTAGGAGGTATAGATACCTCTAATTTAGTAGGTGATGATGGAGAAGAAAGTGGATAAGGATATACTATTTATTTAATAATTTGTACATGGGAAGTTTTAATGAGCTTAGTTGGTTTGTCATATCCCACTCCATGCCTCTTTTTGGCATTTTCAATGGTTTAGCTAGTGGTATATTCAATAGGTGTATGGCCACCTTATTCATAATGACCCAAACAAAATCCTTTCCAAGAAAACCTAGAGAGATAAGTGTGAGTGAATCTAGGGTTACTTAGTAAAGATAATTCATAAGCAAATGGTTGTGGCAAAGAAGATGGATTGCTGACAACAAGAGCTTGATCAATTCCCTCATATGTGAAACTAGTTCAAAGGTTAGGGGGCCCATAATGGATGACCATCCCAATGTGGGGATCATAATTTATGTTGATGTGAAGCCATCCATACTATTTTGGATTATATAACATGTTGAGGATCAACAAATGATATTCGATGAGTGACAAATGTTGAAAACTTTCCTCCATGGGATCCTTGTCAAGAATTTGTGTTGCCATTATTTGAGTAACCATAGGAGTGGAGCTTGTAGAAGATTTAGAAGTATCATATGGGGGAGATGATTTTTTTAATGGAATAAGAACATCATTAGGACTATAATTCATGTCAAATATTTTAAATGGAGGTGGATCAGTAGGTATAACATGTACTTATCCATCATGTTTAAACTTGACATAGTGGTGAAAAGTTGAGGGTACACATGCCATAACATGTATCCAAGGTCATCCAAGTATTATGTTATATTGTAACTCTCTTTAAATAACATATAAGATCAAAATAATAGTGAAGGGAGCTATATGGATATGTAAGACAATAACGCCCACCATAGTAGTTGTAGTATCATTAAAATATCAGAGTACCACATCGATTTGAGACATATAATTATTGGTAAGGGATAGATATTTGTAGGAATGGGTGGATATAATATTAATATTAGGCCACCTTATTGATCATTACTCTCTTGACATGAGTTTGATCAATATATGTGGTAATAAAAAGGGCAGAATCCTGATTTTCAGGGTATTGAAGTGGAATTTTTAAATCACTGAAAGAAATCAAAGAGATAGAATTAAGGGAGCTGACCAAAGATGAAAGAGGTTGGGGATAATTTTATTATACCTCAATAACTTAAAAGGAACTAATAAAAGCTTGAAAATATTGGGATGAATTTTTGGTTAACTTAGATAAAGACATTTTCATAAGAGTTTAGTGAAGTTGTTTCACCATTAAGGTTTGAATAACATTTGAAGTTGTTATTTTAGGAACACCCAAGATTGAAATCTTAGGATTAGGAGGAGGAGGAGTGTCTTTGGTGAAGGGATGATCCCAAGGATCAGTGGCCTTTTCCTTAGCTTTATATTTTTGGTTTTCTAACCGTGTGGCCACATTAACTATGTTAATTTGAAATGTAGGTGAAGGAGGTGGTAAAGGGGTTACGATCACATATTTGGGTTTTAATTTAGGGGAAATAGTAGGAGGAAGTATGGATTCCAATGGTGGAATAATAATAAGGTTAATGAGAGTATCATCAAAGAGAGTTTCAACATCAAAGTGTTGCTAAATGACTATTGTGAGGGCTTTACATCTCTCAGTATCATGTCTAGGTAAATGATGATATAAACACACTTGTTTTTCATCAAACCAAGATGGATTCATTCCAAGAGGACTATAAGGCTTAATTGGAGGAATATTTATTACAAAATATTGCAATAATTTATGTAGGAAAAAGCTCTGAGAGACTACAAATGGGCTCATACTTGTTGTGCTAGTTGGAGTGGACACCTTCTTATGTTTTGGTGTTGAAAAGGTAATTTTACATGGTGATTGGTTTACTGATGCTAGAGTTACATGTTTTTATATCAATTTTTTAGTGTTAGATGTGAAATGCCTACCAAATGGAAAAGGTAGGAGGGGAGGTAACTTAACCTTTTTTTTTCTTGGGTCGGCAATATTCCAACTAAAGTAGAGGGGTATGGTCGTAAAATAGATGGTAAAGTTGAGGGTTAGAAAAGGGATCAATGAGATCTAAGAATATTAAAATTTTTCTATAATTTAGGACATGAAACTCAAACATGTGGTTTAGGAGTTAAATCTAATTTCACTTATGGATGAATTAAATTAGAGACAGGGCATACACCTAAGGGCCTGATCTACTTTAATGTGGTAGATTCCTATGAGGGTAAGGGTTCTGACATAGATGGATAAAATTCAAGTGCTTTTGGTGAAGAAGTTATAGCTTTGTCAAATACCTTGGGGTAAAGGGTAGTGAGAGGGTTGGTAGTAAAGGTTGGCATTCATTGTGTTGGATAAGGAGTTTTAAGCCTGTCCCAAAATTCCACATGATCTAGATTTATGGAGTCAATAAATTCTAGAATTTTCACCAAACATGAGAAGGGTTTAGATGAAGTTGACATAGGCCTTATAGTTTTGTCTTTATAAGGATAAATTTTTTGGGAAAGAGGGAAATTATTGGTTCTTTTTACTTTGGGCCAAAGATGAGAAAGAACCACAATGGGATCCTCTTCGATAGAGACGAGAGGAGAGACATGCTTTGCCATAGATGGGGGTGAGGTAGGTGAAGAAGGTTATTCAAAAGGTTAAAGCATAGGTATTATGTCCTCCTTAATATGTGGGTGAGGCATAGGTAAAGTATGATCCTCCATAGGTAAAATAAGGGGTAAGAGTGGTACAATAGGATTAGGCACAATAGGTCTCTCGTCTATTATGGGAGTAGATAATATTGACTCCTCTAAGTGCAAAGGTGGAGCGGATGGAGTACTAATATCTATATGTTGAAGAGAGTTAGGTGAATAAGGTTCCTCAAGAGGGTAAACAATAGGTATTATGGCTTCCTCAACATGTGGTTGAGGAATGGGTAAGGTGGGTCTTCAAGTGGTAAGAGGATAGTTAATATTGGTGAAAAAGAATTTGGCATTATAGGCTCCTTAGGTGGTAAAAGAAGTGGTAAATGAGGCTCTTCCTCTTAAGGGAGTGGAATGGGTGAAATAGAATATTCTACCTAAGGAGTAATAATGGGCAAAATAAATGCCACTGAATGTGGGGGAGTAGTCGATGAAATGGATGTCTCTTGTTGAGGGGATGGTTGAACTTGAGGTAAAGGAAAGACCATATTAACCGTATAGATATTATGATCACCTGAGTTAGTTGTGGTCTAAAAAATATTTTGATTCGATGAATGGTTAGGAAAAGGGTGTTTGAACACATCCATACTTTGATTAGGGGATGCATTCAGATTATCCAAGATGAGATCACCTCTATCAAGCATGTCTTGAACAATATTCTTGAATGTCTTATAGTTATTTGAATTGTGGCCTTTAACTCTATGATAATCACAAAACTCATCTTCCTTATACCAAGTTGTAATAGGATGAGATGGGTCAAACTTTATAGGAGGTTTGATCTGAGGAAGGGTTATGACACCTTGTTGTAATAGTTTATCCAAGATGGATGTATATGACTCCCTAATGGGAGTGTAATATATTTGTTCATACCATTGTTGGAATTGCTTGGTTGGATTTTGGGAAGTCAAGGAAATTGATTGGTTTGAGGTTGTGGAAGAAGTTGACTTAATGACCACCACATTGGTAGAGCCTTGAGCCTTTCGGTTATAGGGAGACATTTTAGAGGAGGAGGAGTCATTTGATTTGGAATTCGGATTATTACTGCATAACTTGACTTCGCCTTCATCTATAGTGTGAACCTCAATTTTTTGTGCCATTATAAATTCCTCATAAAATGTGTAGAAATTTTTACCCAAAGTGTAGATGAGATGTACTTAGCACATTACCTTGAGAAGATGTCAATAAACTCTTGTTGGGTTAAGGAGGAGTGTTGATTGATCAAGATTCTCTAGTGGGTGACAAAATATGCAATAGACTCATTATTAAATTATCTGATAAAATAAAGGTCTGTTATAGAAACCTTCTTAAAAATGTTAATATAGAAATGGTCCAAGAATATATATGCAAGTTGGGTAAATGAAAAAAGGGAGTGCTGAGGTATAGAGTTATACCAATCCAAGGTAGCACTTGAAAGAGATATAGGGAAAGTGAAAAGTAGTAACGCATCATCATACCCTATTAAATAACAATCATGTCTAAATGCTTGAAAGTGTTGTTGTGGGTCCTCTTTACTCTAGAAATGAGTAAATTTAGGGAGTTACCATTGGTTTGGATAAGGGAGAATAGGAAAATAAGGATGGATTGGTTCAGTTCATATCTGTTCATAGGATAACACATTTTTTGAACCAAAAATGGATGTCTCTAGATTAGACATCTTGTCCATCAGGATCTTAATGATGTATAGAGAGGTATTAGTTTGGGGGATACCTTATAAGTTATAGGGAACCTAATAGGAAGTAGAGGGAGCATATGACATAGCTTGTTAAGGTTATGTTGGAGAAACATAAAGATAATGAGTCATAGGCTGGGGTACAAAAAGAAAAGGGGCTTTCCCATTGGGTTGGAGACTATGCCTTGGTAGGTTGTTATTATTTCAAGTTGGCTTGTCCAAGTAGGATAGATAGGTAGGGTAAGGTGATCCACTAGGTGATGAAATCTTGATGGGCCTTTTCTCAGGTGAGTTTAGATGTTTATTTATGTGAATGTGATTTGGTTGTGTAACATAGGTGTACTATAATTTATTCAAAATACTTTAAATTAACTAGGTGAGATAATATGAAACAAGAAAATAATGAAGTGCAGTAAGTTTTAAACCCAAATTTGAAATGTTTAGATTTGAATGAAAACAAAGGTGTAATAGGAGTACATAATGAAATTCACTATCCTAATGTGCATGCAAGAAGAAGTAAGAAGATATTCTTTTTAACTTGAAAAAAGTGATAATTGCTTTTAGAGGCAAAGATAAAAGAAAGAGAATTTTAGTTTAATGCTTTTAAACAAAAAATGAAATGTTTAATTTTTCATTTTAAGAGAGAAGAGAAGAAGAAAGTACAAGAAATGAAATTTTCACTATAATGCACCTATATGAATGCTTAAAACAATAAATGAACCCAAACAAAACTCGAAGGTCCCATCAGGCATGCCATAAATATTTTTCTAATTTTTTTAATTTCAAGTCTAAAGGAAAATAGAAAAGAATGATGGGGATAAATGATTATAATGAACCTAGATTTGTTTGTGCACCATATCCAGACATTATGAGCACTCCTCTTTGGCTAGGGAGGAATACCTAAAATGTTTAGATTTGAATGCAAACAAAGGTGAAATAGTAGTAGAGAATGAAGTTTACTATCTTAATGTGCATGCAAGAATAAGTAAGAAGAGATTCTTTTTAACTTGTAAAAAATGATAATTGCTTTTATAGGGAAAGAGAAAAGAAAGAGAATTTTAGTTTAATGCTTTTAAATAAAAAATGAAATGTTGAATTTTTTGTTTTAAGAGAGAAGAGAAGAGGAAAGTGCAATAAATGAAAATTTCACTATAATACACCTATATGAATGCTTAAAACAATAAAATAACCTAAGGAAAACTTTTGGGTCCCATCAGGCATGCTATAAATGTTTCACTAAATTTTGTCTATTTCAAGCCTAAAGGAAAATATAAAAGAATGATGGGGATAAGTGATTAGAATGAACCCAAATTGGTTTACACACTATATCCAGACATTGTGATCACTCCTCTTTGGCTGGGGAGGACTATTTTCAAGTAATAAAGCACTACCACAAGATGTTTGTTAGTAGTTAAAGGAGAGGGCCTGCCAAGCTACGCCCTTGTTCTAGGAAGTGTGAAACTTCTTTAGAGATGATAGTCCACTTTTGAGAGATAAAATACTAATGAATAACAAAAAGAGAGGTAAATAGAGAGTGAAAGAGATATAATATTACCATTATTAACAAATTTTACATATTAGAGAGTGGTAGGGTGCAGGTGGTGTATTTTGTCTATATCGTAGAAGTTATTTAGGTAGGTTTTAGAAAAGTTACGGAATCCATAGTCATTGATGTCAGTAGGGGAGTGACTGATATTGGTTATACTACTAAGGTCAGTGGTGAAGGTGACTGATGTTAGTTAGGCTATCAAGCTTGGTAGGGGAAATAGTTGTCTAAGACCTTGCAGAAGGCTTTTTAGGGTTTGGGAAATGGTTTTGATCAAGTCTAGGAGGTTAGGGAGAGTTATAAGAGAGAATGGTTTGGATAGATTTGGTTAGAGGTTTGGTGTTTGAAGTTAAGGGGAAATAAGAGAGGAAGCTTTGTAACTCCCTCATAAGGGTTCAGTTAGAAGTGTGTAAAGAGATGAATAATAGATATAAAGTGAGAGAAGAATAAATGTTTAAAAGACCTATAAAATAAGTGATGTACTTAGCTATAGTGGTCACTAAATGATAAATACCATATTGATGGCCTTTATTGGGTAGTCCAACTTGATGGTCTAAATAGAGAGAACAAGCAGGTGTTGTTGGTCCTCAAGAGCTTAGTTCCTAATCATGATTGACTTATGCAAGATGATAGTAAGCTAGGATGTCAAAGTTTGAATTATTAGAGCTTGAATACAATTAAGAATGAATTTTATTGATTATACTAATGTAAACTTCAAGTTGGAGTTTGGCTTATATCATCAACATCGGTGATCCCATCGATGTCGATCATGGGTTGACTAACATTGGTGGCCCTAGAATAGGTAAACCTTGCTATTTTTTGCCTATTTTTTGTTGATCTTCATGCCAAGTCTGACACCCATTACAAAATGGTAAAAATAAGAGGTTAAGAAGGAGGTAGTTGATTAGGAATTTAGTTTGGAAGTGGTAGTAAGTCTTGGGTAGTTAGGATGAGGGGACTAGGTATTGAGGTGACTCATCAGGTGAGAATTACTCATAGGGTGAGGTGGCTAGGTAAGGTGGAAAAAGGGGATTTTAATTAAATTAATTAATTATTTTAAATTAAATAAATGTGTGAGGGGTAAAATCATGGGTTAGGGAGGTTAATTATTATTATTAAAAAATAGGTTAAAAGGGGTTTCAACACAGGGAGGTACACACGTGTGTCATATAATTTTTGTGTCTACATGGTCCAAGATAATTTTTCCTTCAATGCCTAATATATATAATGAGCTCAAACTTGAGCTTGAAAAAGATACACAAATAGAGACCCAACCATTAGATTTTTCTAGGCTGATTCTTCTAGATTTGGCCAAGGAGTTACGAGCATCAGCTTCTAAGAGGACAAATTTAAAGATGACTAAGATTATTAATATGAGATCAATATTTGATAAAGGAACAACCCCAGTACAAAGGGTAAGGAAGAGGAAGATATAATATAGTAGTGGCAGAGGCCTAATTCTAGAAGAAAGAGAAGATACTTACTCTTTTTTAAAAAGATAGGATAGAAAGAAGGGCCAGTCACCCTATATTGAAGACCTTAAGTCCTACATGGAATTAGAAACTAAAGTAGTATTATTCATCCATGAGGGAGTAGATAAGGATATACAAAAATTAGAATAAGAGCTCGAGACTCTTAGAGAGCATCAATAGGTAATATGTTATCCCTTTAGCATAGAGTAAGATGTACAAATTGTGGCATTACGATTATACAAAATTTTGGATAACATTCATTATTTGAGAGTCCAATTGGATCCACATGTAACTAAACTAATAAATTTTTAAAAACTTTTCAAAGAAGATGAAAACATACTGAATTTTTTGGTGTTGTATACTTCTAATAGGGTATTCAACCATTTAAATTTTATGACCCCTTAAATATAGCCAATGCTTTAAATCTAGCAGTCATAAGTACTCAATAAGCTTGGGATTAGGTAAGTGTTGCTAATTATTTACTTAATAAGCTCACTAAATGAGAGAAAAATGTAATACAAATTTTATATGAGCTATAATTGATAGAAGCATAAGTTAACACTGGGAAGCTATCAACCTAGGTTGTTTTTGACCAAATGATACAACAAGATTTAGATAGTTTCAAGAAAATTTTACAAGGATCAACTCTAGAGGATATTGAATTGAAGCTGAGTTAAATGAGGAATAAGGAAACTAAAGTGGAATTATTTTGGGTGGGCTTCTAAGCTACCAATGAAAAGCATAAAATGCTAGTAGAATAGGCAGATAGGGTAACTAGACCTCTTCTCCTTGATATGAGCTTAATTTAGGCACAACATGCCAAAGGATATAAACATTATCAAAAGTTGGATGAAAATAAAAAATCAGTGTCAACATCACCTACTAGTTCCTTAGCTCAAACTCCACCTAATGTGTCAATTACAACACCACCATCAACTTCAATCCTTACTAGCTCATCAAGTACCTCAACTCTACCTCTTAGTTTACCTCTAGTTATAACTCCAATTCAAGATATCATTTCATCCCAAGCTACAACCCCAATCAAATCTCTAGTTATAACATTAGTTCCAATAATAACATTGAAAAGCTTCAAGTAGGATCCAAGTCAACCTTAGTTGAAGGATATTTTTATGTAATTTTGAATGTAGTGATTATTCACAAGCTAGCTAAGTCTATTTACATCCATGTTATAATTAAATAATTTATTTTTTCAGCATGCACATGTTATATATCTTATGTAATATATACGTTATAACTGTAAACTTTTATTTTGATGTAATCAACATTTTTTTATGCTTGGAAGATGAGGTGACCCCTTCCCCAAGTCCTTTAAATACATGTAAAACATTCTTTTCAAAGGGTTGAAGCTTTTGATCAATATAAATGAATAAATTAATAAATTAATTATCATACAACTATGTTTAATATGTCTTATTCCCTTTATATGTTAATGAAATTTAAGTTTCTTTGTCTATATCAATTCAATAATTCTGAAGTATGATAATATTATGGATGAATCTGATTGTTTTAATCAATGACTATTGATCTTAGATGGGAAATAATAATTAAGAGTTGCTAAATTTCATTCATTTAAGTAATCAGTATAGATTGAATTGATAACCTAAGGTGTGTAAGAGTATTTAATTTGTTATATTCATTTAGGAATGAGTTATATCTACCCTAGACAACATTCTAGTCTAAGCTATAACCTCTCAAATAAGGCTATGAAACAAAAACCTAAAGAGAATAGCCTTTAGTTGAGTTTAGTGAGCTTCCTATAGTTTTTCCCTAGACTGCTAACTATGCTTATTCATGAGTGTACAATAGATGAAAGTGGTAGACACTAGTATTGGAAATACTTGTCCACCAAAGAAAAAGTCTTATAAGTGACCTTTGAATAACATAGAGCCTTATTTTCTACCTTACCCTTCTTTCCCTTTTTAAGTTTCCTTTGAGATCTACCCACCATAGAGTAATTCTCTAGCCATACAAATCACTTAGTGATTACTGTTAGCTACCTAGGTTAAACCCTTCTTGAGGAAGACTGATCCAAAACATGAAAGTATTGGTTGAACAATATTTCAAAAACACACAAATAATATTGTTATCTCTGAGCAGAGATGTTTTATTGCTCAAAATTGAAGTTACAACATATTCCTATCTCTAAGAACAGATGTTTTATTTCCTTTTCAGGATACATCTATGTATATACATATTTTAAAGGCAAGAGGAGGACGTGGAAGGTCACCATTCTCAAGGGAGATGAAGTAGTTTGATTTCCATGATTTACAACATTATAAAATTTGAGAAATTACTATTTTTAAAAACTTAATATTTTTAGATTATATTACTAAAATTTAAATTTGTGTCACTTATATTTTCTTTTTAGGGGTCAAAACCCACCAAGTAGATCTTTTTGGCATTTCATGATGTTCCCCTCATTTTCATCTTTTCAATAGTTTAAACAGGGAGTCAAATAGAGCTATCGTACAAAAGTTATGGCTCCTAGAAGTTCTACCACAAATTAGGGTAGGACCATCACCCAAATTGTCACCTCAAGTGTTACATGGATCATTTCCTTAAGTGTTATCATAATCATTCCTCCCTCTTTGTAAAGCAATCATCCTCATTGTAGTAATATTATTTATTCAAGTGTGTTATTTATGTCTTAATTTGATTCTCATCCACTAGATCAAATCTCTATAAATCAAGCTCACCAAAGTCCAATTGTTCTGCTATGACTAAAGTGTTCAATAGAGATGTATGATATGGAATGGCTACATCATTTGGTGTCATGGGTTGTAACTTGATGCATACTTGGAATGAACTATGATTTTTGGAGCTATGTAGGGCCTAATTTTTTATCATTTCTATCTGACCGTCAATCTATGGATTGAAGGCCATGAACTTCCTCAGCTTGGTATCCATTCACTTATGTTTTTGTGTTGATTATGTAGTTAGGGCTGAAACATCAGCCATTTTGGATTTTGATGGCTTGACCACCATGGGAATGAATTTCTTAGCACTGATCAGGGAGATGTATGTAGAAGGTGATACCTATGGTACCATATAACACCATGTTCCAAGAGTGAGGGTGATCCTTAAAGTTCTTTATTCATAGATGCCATGTCGATCATACATGAATGGTTGACCAAAGAGTACATCACAAACATCTAAATTGACCACGTCACATAAGACCTCATCTTGGAAAGGTTTTATTTCATATGAAAGAAGATAGTGGTGGGTGATATGGAGGCTTCTCCTTGGACTCAACCATCAAATATTGTATGGCTTTGGGTGAGGCTTAATGGAAAAATTTAGACTTTTCAAAACATTAGTAGATATTAAATTCTTTTGACTCCCACTATCAAGAATAAAATGTAGAGGATTACCTTTCAACTATAAATTAGATTGAAACAAACTTTCCTTATCATCTAGACTCTCCTCTTGGGTCTATGATAAAGCAATTATGGCATCAAGCTAAACGTATATAATATCTTCTTCATCCTCTTTGATGACATGTTGTTTGTGGGGTAGAGTAGTACATGTTGAGGATTGTGACTCAGAAAGTAGGGACCTAATGGCTAGACATTCTTCTTTGGAATGACTTATATATTTTTGGTAATCACAACATTTATCAATCTTCACTTCCTTTTTCTTCCAATTTTGGCCTCATGTTTGACCTTCTTTGTCACTTTTCAATTTTGAATGCTGAATATTCATATTCATTCTTACATGCTTCTGATCAATCTTCACTGTGAACTTATATGCCTCACTAAGGATATCCAAATTAAACATTTCCATTTCCCCCCATATATACCATTGTATTCTACCATGATATTTGAGAACCTTGTGTTTCTCACTTTCTTGGATGCCCAATCTCATAGATAGAGAATGAAAAATGTCAGTTTAATCTTGAACAGACTGTTCCTTACCTTGGAAAAGATGTTGCCACTCTATCTATAGATCATCATATGATTTAATGGGTTAGTATTGCTCCTTTATAGATTCTATGAAATAATCCTATGTAGGTTCTATCTCAAGGCCAATATCATGTATACTGAATCTCTTCTCGTACACTTCCCACCGATCTTTGATAGGTAATGATGCTTTCAAAAGAGCAAAAGTGATCTTCTCTTTTTCAATGAATTTATTTGTAGAAAAATATGATGAAAATTGATCCAACCAATTATATACTTCATCAACATTTATTTTTCCCTAAAATGTAGGGATATCAAAATTCACCTAAACCTTGAAGGGTGTTGGGGCACTGAAAAGATGTGAGGTTGCAGATGAGGAGCTAGAATTTCCCATCAAAATTTGTTGGATAATTTAGGAAAATTATTGTAGCATCTAAGATTACTATTTTTTGAGGTATTCATTCACCATTTACATAAAAGGATCAGATGTCTTGGTTTTGTCACCCATTTGTGGTCATTTGGAGTGAACAAGTGGATAGTCTACTAGATCTTGTATTTTCCACCCAACCTTCCTATAGTCTGACCTTGTCCTTAGGATCATATACTCTTAAGAAAAATATCTATAATACCACTAATCCAAAACTTGAAATTCTTGATTAAATAATATTTCAATAACACACAAATAATAATTCTATCTTTGAGAAGAGATGTTTTATTACTCAAAATTGTAGATACAACATATGCCTATCTCTGGGAAGAGATATCCGATTGCCTTTTTGGGATACATCCATTTTTATAAATATTTTAAAGGTAGGAGGAGAATGTCTAAGGTCACCAATATTGAGGGAGATTAATTTATTTAAATTCCATTATTTAAAACATTATAGAATTTGAGAAATTACTATTTTTAGACTGCATTTCTAAAAATAAAATTTGAGGCACTTCCATTTGGTTTTTAGGGTTCAAAACCCACCAAGTAGATATTTTTTACATTTCATGACATTCCCCTCATTCTTATATTTCTAATGGTTCAAAGGGGGAGTCAAATAGAGCTATGGTACAAAAGTTATGGCTCCTAGAAGTTGACCATCAATTGGGGTAGGACCATCGCCTGAATTGTCACCTAAAGTGTTACCTAGATCATTGCCTAAAGTGTTGTATAGATGAAAGACTATTAATATCCACCTAAAACCTATAATAACATTGGATTGACCTATATTTTTTGGGATACCTAAAGTGTAGGTCAAACCTCTAGCTTTGATGGGGCTAGCTCTCTGATTTGTGAATTAAATCTACTCTCTAAGACCTAATCTTATTGAGATGAGAAGGGATAAGGATGAAAAATTATAAAATAACCTACAATAACTTGGTGTTTCACTAATTATTTAAGATCCTCTCTTATTTTTTCCTTTGAACACACTTATAAAATTAATGAAATTAACAACGGATTAGACCTCTTACTAAATTTCTAAGCATGCATGTTTCATGTGAATGTTAAGTGAAAATTATGTAAATTGAAAGATGAGAACCTAGATATACATAATAAAATATTTTTTAATAAATATTCAAGATAAATTATACCTATAAACACTTCTCACAACCTACATAGACTAAAAACATGGAATTAGATGCATGAAAGGACTTACATAAGATAAAGACATTCATATATTCTACAAATCAACTCTCATAAGGCACACTAACATCCAAAAATGATGTATAAAACTATATTTATATTTATTTAAAGATTAAATATACAATTTTAGTATATATTTACTACACCCATTTGAGAGATGCAAAAATAAGAGCTCAATGGTTGCATAAATATAATGTTTGAGAGGGACGAGAGAACTGGCATATATAACAGTCCTAATCACTTCAAGTGTGGAGGATATAACTAATTTTTTGGAATTTATGAAAGTGTTAAACATGATCAAAATAGCCAAATATTCCCTCAAATATTAGTTAAATAATGCAAATGGGGTGTGGATGGGCCTCTGAGAGGCATTGAGTAACCTCTCCTTCAATGTAGATGTTGACTTATCCTTAAAACTATCCTCATCCTTTCATTATGGTATTTAATTTGGGATATTTTCTCCTTAATATGAAGTTATAAAGTGTAATGTTGGATTATTAATGCCTATAATGCTATTACACACCCACTAGAGCCTCCCATCTTCAAGTTAAGTAGGCATATTTGTAAGTTCTTGATTTTATACATACTCACTATTTCAAGACTTTGAAAAATTCAACGAAATAATAAAATAACCTAATAAGATTTATATTATTCTTAAATTTATCCCCTACATTGACACTTAGACTTTTCCAAACTATCCTTCACCTGCCAATACATTTATCTTGCATGAACAGACCTCTTAGACAAGTTCCACATACTGGATGTTCAAAAGGATTTGGTAGAGATATCCATAGGTAGATTGATGATCATTTCCATATTTTAAAGAGTGGAAAAAGTCCTAAATTAACTTTCACCATAGTTTAGAGTTATTGGTTAGGCACTGCAACCCATTTTTACCCAAAACCCTACAAACTTTCACTTTCAAGAGGTGTTGATACAACCTCTATACAATCAAGTACCAAGGTCATGATCTCCTTTGAGTTGGAAACATGGTTTGGGTGTTGGTTAAGTATTTCATAATGTTTTGGGTGCATCTTTCAATAAATATTTATTTTTGAGTCCCTATTAGGGTTTAAGGAAAGTTTAAGAGTGTTTGGGGGTCTTAGTCATGATTCATAGAGACTTGGGATTGAATATCTAAACCAATTATAAAAAATGCATGCCAATAAACATCTCAACCTCCCTTTATGTGCTTGTATCCCCATGCATATAATCTATACTATGGTGAGAATTTGAATATACTTCTTGGGTGAGAAATGTGCAACTTAAGTAGCTCCTAGGTGTCTATAGGGAAAATGACCAAATTTAGGGTCTTTTCCTAGGGTATAAATTATATAAAAGGCTTCCAAACACTATGATGACTTTACTCAATAATTTAGATGCATTATTAATTCAAAATTTATTCTTTGCTCCAACCTTTGGTGACACAGTCATAGTGGAGGTTATAGACTAGTCTATCTCTAGACCTAGATATTAAAATTTAGATTTACGTTAAGGTTATGAGGTACTTATGCCTTGTCTCCAACATAAATACTACCTCAGTGACCTCAATAATTAGTAATAATGGCTTGATCAATACTCTTGACTGTTGATGAGTGCATACAACCATAATTCTTAACACGTATGCCTACCTACAATGGAACTAGTCATGGAGGTCTCTAAAGTGTATGCTAAATGGCTCATTTAGATGATCATAATTAATTTCCCTCCTTAACTTCATTATGTACATAAACACTTACCATATACTTTCTTTTAGGTTTAAACTAACCCTCCCAAGATTGTTTTATATAATATGACTCTTGCATGTTCTAACTAGTGAGTCATTGTGATGTTGAGAAGACTTAAGGAGACCATAAAGGTTATTTAAAGGTGAGTCATTACATAAAGGATGGGGTTTGAGGAAAAAATACACCATCAAGTAAATTTTGGGGTTTATGTAGGGTTTGGGACATCTACCATCTTAATGATGGTTCATAAAATATAGACATCTAAACTAGAAACAATGACCATGCACTTATAGTGCATTGAACTCCTCATCTTTCATGAATATCCTAGGGTCCCATGTAAATGGTGTTTGGAGAAAGGAGCATTAGAAGGAAACACTTAATTTGTTTATAGACCAATTTTAATAGTTTATTTTCTTAAGGATCATTTATAAAGGCTAGACCCCAATGCCAACCAATAATTCATGAATATTTATTCCATAGGGAGACTTAGACTTACTTAAAATATTTGGTCTAGAGCATCTATGTGATGTAGTGTGTGAATACCTAAAGTTGGGCTTCAAATTGACTGTGTTGAGGTTGAATGGCTCAAGTAGGGATTTTAAGTCACTTTGGGCCCTTTATCACATATTTATTATTGAAATTTTTCTAAAATGGTCTAAATAATCCTCACACATCCCTGATTAACCATACAACTTGTTGTAAGAGCTTGTAAAAGCCTTAAGATGATAGCATGGTCAATGAGTAGGCTTGAAATTTGTCTACATTGGTTTATCTTCAAGGTAGCCTAATTTAAATTTAAATTATAACTCCTTTATATGGTATATTATAACCTTATCCATCATGTTTTAATACTCCAAAACCTTTTGTGGATCCCAAACTATCTACAGGCCCTTCATGACATGGATTCACCTTTTAACCCATAGAACTGATTGTCATAGATAGGGCTTGGTCTGAGACAAAATAGTGGGTATACCCACTCTTTATTTGGCCTAAACAAAGACATGGATAATTTTAAATTGTCATGATGACCATTTTTACTAAATTTGGATGGACATGCCAATAAGGGCCTCAAACAATCATTTTACTTAAACTAGTAGTGGACTGCCTATTAATTGAGTGACTAGGAATGAAAATTATGAGTATGGTCCTATATTTTATTTCCTAATATTATTATTATAATAAGGTGTTCATAAAGTGTCTATGGGATAAATGCACTCTCATATAGTGATTTTACAACCTTCTTCTTTCATACACTGCCCCTCTCAAGCATAGGGTTCATGTCTGAGTAGGCCTATGTGCCCTTAAGCCCATTTTGACATTTTATTGATTTTGATATGGAGTGGTCATTGGTATTTTTCCTCCTAACTTATTATGAGCCCTAATTCTCCTTGTATGAGTATTATCTTTTACCACAAGCAAGATGTGTTTCTTCATATGCATCAATACTACTATTTTTTATGCATTCACATATGTTATCTATGTATAGGGGTCTGAGTATCATGTTTATATGAAATAAGAGTGGTATAAAACTACTTAAAAATATTGTAACACATCCCCATACTCATTCATGTCCTTCAAATGTGTTAGTCCCCTAATTCATTAAGTATGCAATTCACGCTAGTATGGTAGACACCTCAATGTAAGGCAATCACTTGGGTGATGATTGTTATTTTTAGTATCTTAGCACTAGATGAAGTAATAAACACACATCTTATGCTATTTGGTAGGTTTTTATCTATCATCCATATCTTCAAGGCATCCTCTATGGGTGAAAACATGTGGTGCCTATAGTGTGAAGGGTGTAAGGTGGTAGAGCTGATAGAATGATCAACAAAGGATCTAGCTCAACAACTGACATGCACTATCCATCCTAACAAAGAGATTTTCATATGTGTTATAAAATAAATATAAAACTAGTGAAGTGTTGACATGAATTGAATGTAAGAAATCTTTACAGAATTGGTTTTGGATATAATGGATTCCATTAGCATGATAAGTAGTATGGATGCTAGTAAGGATATAATTGTATATGCCCAAGCTTGCCTATGAGTTACTGGGTAGTTAAGTAGAATAATATAAGTTTTAATTTGTTCTTGTCACAATGAATTATATACTCTATTTCTTATGATATTTTATTAATGAATAATAATGGTTGAAATAAACATGGTAATTCTAATTTGAATGCCTTTTGCTTTGATATTTAAATGTATAATGAATGTACTAGTTAAAATGTAGCAATCTCAATATAGTAATGTTACGGATCTTATTTTCAAGCTTATGGTTTATTTCATTAATGACATCTCTATGCTAATTGATGATGCTAGCATACTCTTTGAAATAACCTAAGTATAAGGAGATTCATGTGCCCAAGATTTCATACCCTTGTTAAGAAATGCTAGATAAAATAAGAGCTCTTGATCTAAAGCATTCCCTTGACCCATAAAAGCATTAAGTTGAGACTAAGGCTAGTGAAATAAGGGCTTATGAACTTAAGAATATAGAATTAACTAGATATAGGTTTGTGACCCTATGACTAGAACTAGTCACCCAAAATAGACTTACACCTATAGACCATCAAGCTTAGCCCATACAAGGCTTATGCCAATGAATCTACCAAAATCCTATGTTGAAATAATAAATTCCTATAAGTGAAATATTTCACCATGGCACAACTATCCCAACATGGGCCTTGATTCTTTCTATGTTGTGATTCTAGTGAGCACATAAGGCTTGTGCCTTATGTGAATTGATACTAGTGCAGTCGAATGATAAATTTTGAGCACTATAGGAATATTATATGTTTTTACCTAGTTATAATGAATATAGAACTAAGTTGGATGACTCAATGAGTGCCTAACTTGATGAATTTATGAATTAACTCTCTTTTCTATAACATTTTGGCTCCATTATCAGGACCCATGTTGAATTTTTTTATTGCAATGGTGAAACAAAACAATGATCTAACTATCCCTCAAAATTATCAAACATTAGTTAAAATAGGTAGAAGATAGCTTTACACTAAATCATCCAACCTATATAGGACACAAAAAAATAAATTTGGTTTAGAACAACCTGCATGATTCTCTATAAGAGGCCTTTTTATATAAATTGTCTAAGCATGTATATTAATGGTTGGATGTCTATGAGACCCATAGAATATGAAGCTATGGATAGTGCTTTGATTGAATAAAAGAGTTATCATAGAGACTTGAGACTCTAGATTCCACTTGGATAAGAGTAATATAAAAATGGTTGCAAGGAGCATAGAATAATTACATGCTTGAGTTTGTTATTTCCACATAATCCTACCCTGAGGAAGCACAATATTGATTTTTGCATGAACATAGAGGAAAATTTGTGAAATATTTAAATTTAGAACTCAAGAAACTAATGGTGTATTATGGTTTTAAAACTTTGAGAATGAAAGGCTAAAGTCTTTTTACATATGCATAGTGTAAAGGGGGAGAAAGGGATGTGTAGGTGAAGTGTAATGGAAGGGGATGAGAAAATTGACACCTAAGAGTTTAGGAGACATAATATAATAATATAAGGTGTATATTTATGGAACATATGGAACCTATAAGTTCCAAAATAACCTATAGTGAGTGGGAAGAGCATGGGGAAGGATCTCTTGAAATACAATAGCATGAAGAGAGAAATAATGAATCAATAGATGGAGCTCAATAGTTCATGTGTAGAATGCACTAGATCCCTATAGAATTTATTAATTAAATATGCACCAAATTCACCTACCCCCTTTGAAATTGTGGCACAAGATCATGCACTGGATCCCTCATAAGAATAAAAAAGAGTGATAAATGACCTTATTGTCAACATAGACTTTGACTATTTTGTAGACTTAGAGTATAATTTTGTGATTAAAAAAGTTATTCCCTATGATTAATTGAGAAAGGATACCTATAGACCATTGGATGCTAGATCACCATAGAAAAATGTGAGCACAAGCATTCCAACTTAACTAATGTCAGCTTTGCACACTAGGAAATAACCCTAAAGAAGTGGTCCAATGCCACAAGTCAGTATTACAATGCCATCATCATCTTTAGTGAAAATAATAACAATGGGGATAATTCCAAACCTAGTGGATAGAGGCATTAGAGGACGTCCACCTAGATAACTGTGATGGGTAAAATCACCTCAGATGCTAGCTATGCCCCCAAAGAAAATTTACTATGAAATGGCCATGTACTTGCAATAATATAGTGGAATAGAGAGTACCATAGAACATGTGTTAAAGTGTGAATTATAGTGGTGCACATATGGAATAACTCAATTAGAGTGAAATGCAATCCAATTCATGACCACTTTATTGGATCACTCCTATACCTGGTATAAGAAGTTTGACGCTAACTAGGCTATGATAGATTATGGCATCCTAAAGGAGGCATTCCTTAAGGAGTTTGACATCCCAAAATTCAAATATCATAGCATCACCATGCTAAAAGAGATTACATAGAGACTCTTAAAAAGCATATTCTTGTATGATGTAAGATTCAAAACCCTCATTTCAATGTTTCCTTATGACATTCATCCCTCCTAGCATGCATAATGGTTAACTAGAAGATTTATAGTACTATTTTGAAGAACAATTTTAAATAAGACCTTCATAAACCCTCATAAAGCACTTGAAGCCATGCTTAGAGTAGAGGAAGTCAAAATCATCGATGTTGGGTTCAATCTATTTATGGAATTTTAGATTGCATCCATGACCTCTAACTCAAAAAACTTACTACTAGCTTATCGCAAGATGCTTAGAGAAGATTATGGTGCACCAACTAGGAAGTAAAAGGGAATAGTATGAATAAATACCCTTGAAGGAATGTGTGAAAACTAATTATAAGATATGAAGTATACATAGAGGCACATGATGTTCATAACTACCCACTATTGTAATATATTAACTAGGTTAGCACAACCATTTATTGTTCATTATGTGATGTCTACACTCATACAATAGTTGATTGTTGAGTGATTGATGAAATTCATGAAAACATGGAAAGAAGTACAAGATAGGCCACTTCAGTATTGAGAGGGTAAGATAACCAAGGAAATAAAGGCTATAGACAACGTAATATGGGTTTTAGGATGTGATAAGGCACTAGAGGGAAATGTGGAGGATGCAGTGGTGGGAGGTTCCCACCCTACTCATGTTACAAGTGTGGCTCAACAAAGAACTATCTATGTGAATGCCTTACACATATAATGTGTGGGTATTTTCAAGAATATCATAGGGTGAGGAATGCCTTGAATTTTATAAAAAATTTAACCCAAGTTAGGCATGGTGTAGATAAGGGTGGTGGAATGATTAGGCACAAGACAAAAATAGAGAAGTGGACTCTGAAGGTGTAATTGACCTATGTAGAGATAGTCAAGGTACAAGTGAATACTCATAGTGGATTCACCACTCAACCACTAGTTACACCCATACCATAGTTGAGCTTAGAATATGGGGAGAAGAGTCACAATGAGCATATAACATAGCTTAAACCCTAATTTTTGCCTTACTCAAACACTACACACCATAAAGATATTTTTATATAGGCTATGAGCATCATTCAAAACTTCCAAGGGGAGTTCTAACTAGCATGAGATCTAGAAGCATAAGTTATTTCCTCCTGTAAGAAGAAATATAGACAATAAATTGATATATAAGAGCTAACATAGATCTTATACTTCTTATAGATAAAAGGGTTGTTACCCCTATTAACGAGCTTAATTTTAGAGAATGTAGGGTAGAAATTAGTTAAAGCCATTATGACATACCTGGGAAGGGTGTGAGAAGTTAGGCATTCACAAAATATAAAGTATGATCAAGAACTCCTTGTGAATTCCACCATTGATGGATGGTCTATATGTGAGGTCTTCATGGACATAGGCACCAAGGTCAATATCTTGACGAAAAATTCATGGGAGAAGATGGGTAGGATAGCCTTGAGACTTCCCCTCATTTACTTTGCATTGCTAATAAGATTAGGATGTGTCCAATAAAAATATTTAAGATCATAGTTATAGATATCATGGTCACTACATTCCATGATGAATTTGAAGTAATCAAGTTGGTATAATAAGACAACTCCTTGATGTTTCTCAGAAGGCCTTAGTTTTATGTGAATGATATAGACATGCACTTGAAGAGGTGTTACATGAATTTTGAAAATGGAAACAATATGATAGTTATCCCCATCTCAAGTGACCAAGGACCCAAATATATTGAGTGTGTGGATCTCAAGGATGCGATCAACCACATATACAACATTATGATGTAAGGTATCAAAACTATCCACCCCAATGAACAAGGAGTGTTGTCTTGGGAAGATAGATAATTAGCCTCAGACACCACCAATGTTTCTTGTGACTAATGGGTCAAAGAATCTTATGAGACCACTAGTCTAAGGTGCCACTTTATGTTCATAAAGGAACCAAAACTAGTAAAGATAGGTTGGGTCCAGATTGATCACACTTATAAGAGATGTGTCTCATGCACCAACAAAAAGGGAAAGAAAGTATTTCACCTAAGTAAAGGTAAAACTATGGTGCTACCAAAAAATTAAGGGATAAATATAGTATAATAATACATCTATAACCATGAATCATACATCCCTAAAGAAGTAGATAGAATGGGCACACTAGTGTATAAATTATAGAGCATTGTTGCTCATTGGTGGGTATCTCAAAGTACTAGCTAGCCAACATGAAAGATTTGAAAGAAACCATATACACTAGATTAAAGAAGAATAATGAGGACATAGACATGTCAAAATACTCTAGAGACTAGAACCTATAGTACATGTGCACTTGTGTAAAGAAACATGGACTGACTGCAATGCAAATGACCCCAAAAACTTATGGGTACACACATTATATAAAACCTTAAAGACATGGGCATGAATATGGTATGTTGTTAATGATGTGCACTATGATATATCCAATTATGATTTCCTTAAGGATAGGTTCATGTACACCTTATCCTTTTCCTCAAAAAATCTAGAATTGATCGAGCCACTATAAATAATTTAATAGAAAGTGTTTGAGGACATTGTAATCTTAGAGGAATGCCTAAACTACATTTTTGGGGAAAAGTTCTTGGTCCTCTCAAATTTATTTGAGGAGAAATTACTCAATATTGATTCTAATGATGATACCTATAAGGCACAAAACTAGATAAACATGATAAGAAAAAAGAAACTAGTGTGCCATGTTGAGGATAATTCCCCTAATGAAGAAGACCCTAATCATATTCACATAGAAAAAATTGAGGGCAGTTAGAAAGTTGAGGACTCAAAATATGAAAGGAATGAAACCTACTATGTACTACTCAAAATTACTAATGTTGACATCACCTTCAAATGAAAACCAAATATGGCTACTCTGAGCACATATTGGTCTGACATGGAGTTGACATGCATTGTGGATCTACTAGAAGAGTTCCAAGACTTATTCCCTTTAAATTATTAAGAAATTAAGGGTACCCACCCATCCATTGGAAAGATGAGTATCTATCTTGTCGATGGTGTAAGACCTATCAAGAATCACCCTTACAAAATGAACCCAAATCTTCATGCCAAGGTTAAAATGGAGATTGATGGTATGCTATCCACATGCATCATCTTCCCTATGTAGGAATCTAAATTGGTGAGACCCATGGTTATTAGAATCAATAAGGATGGGAGCATACATATTTTCATTAATTATAAAGTGTTTAATTATACCTATATCAATGAATCCTTCATGACTCTTTTCACTCATGAAGTCTTGGATGGAATCATAGGCTACAAGATTATACTTTTGCTGATGGATTTTCAAGATATCATCGTGTCTAGATTGAAGAAGAGGACAAACCTAAAATAACCTTTGTGATATAATGTGGTTATTTCAAATATAATTTGATGCCATTTTGACTCAATGATTTACTAGTTTTATTCTCCAAAATGGTAATCACCATAATTAACGACTTCATTCACAAGTTCCTCCAAGTGTATTTAGATGACTAGACTATGTATGGTATAGCAAAGGACCATTATGATAACTTGTACCTCATGTTTTGGTAGTGTAGATAGTTACATATATCCTTGAACCTTAACAAGTTGTCTTTGTGACACCATTTGGCACCTTGCTCAGGCACATCATACACAAAGATGGTCTGTTCATTGATCCCATGAATATTGTAACTATCCTAAAATTCTAGACCCCTTTAATGTAGAAAGATGTTTTTGCCTTTCTTGTCCATTATGGCTAATGTATAAAATTGATAAGGAGCTATGTAAATATTATATCATTATTAAAGGATCTCTTTCATAAGGATGGGCTATTCTATTGGGGTATAGTGCAAGAATTTGCCTTTAAAACTCTAAAGCTCAAATTAGCTAGCATGCCAATACTACAATTTTCTAGCTAGATGACTCCATTCCACATCAACTTTTACACATTTGGCTTTACAATTGGCATAATTATAGAACAACCCAATAAAGGTAATATGGATAATCCCATCTCCTTTGTAATTCAAAACTTTACCAAGGTAGAGTAAAATTATATGATAACTGAGCATGAGGCACTTTTCATGGTATATGCCTTGAAAAAGTTTAGGAAATATTTATTAGTGACCCCATCCATCTTCTTCAATGATCACGAGGTGATTAAGTACCTTGTGAAAAATCCCATCCTCCATGGGTAAATTTTTAGATGGTTAGTTTTGTTTCAGTAATTCTAGTTCTCAATTGTAATGAAGCTTACAAAATATAACTTAAGCTTAGACCAATTATCCCACATCAGCTCTAGTGATGTGACAACACCTACTGAGGATGATATGCTAGGTGCCAGAATATATTGGGTCTATCACATCCCCAAATATTTATTAGAGATTGCTACTTTTCTAACATCTAAGTATGCACCTTAGACTATGATAACTAGAGAAAATAAGAATATCATAATTTGTATCACCCCATTTTAGATCAGTAATGGGGAATTAAAAAAATTGAGTCATGTGAAATTGTACACCAATGTGTCATGAAATATGAAAGGGACTTAATTTTAAAAACATTACATGAGGGGATAGCTAGAGGTCATTATGTTTGGGATGCAATGGAATGTAAGGTGTTATAATTAGGCTTGTGGTGGCCAAGTCTGTTAAAATATATACCAGATTGCACTAAGGCATGTGACATATGCTAGTGAATATGAAGACTCAACCATTAGGATGATATTCCACTCATTCTTATGCTTGAATAGGTGCCATTTGAAAAATAGGCCATTAATTTTATTTGGACAATCACCCCTATTTCAAGGCACACAAGTGCATGCTACATTCTAGCAACCATAGACTATTTCACCAAGTAGGCCAAGGTATCACCAACCAAACACTACATAGCCTCCAAAACCATAAGGTTTATATGGGAAAAAAATATTAGATGTTATGGGTGCCCACTTAGTTTGACTAGTGATAGAGGCATGCACTTTTTAAATGAAACTATACAAATCCTATTAATCGAATACATGGTGGTGAACCATAATAAAACCCCTATCATCCCCAATAAAATGACATAGCCAAGGTATTCAATAAGATATTTAGTGTGTAACCTTACAAAGATATGTGATATTGGTCATAAAGATTGGGATGATTAGGTATAAATAGTATTATGGGCCTAATGCACTACCTACAAGCACCTAAACAAGGCTACACCATTCCAACTAGTGCTAGGCTTAGAATATATGTTACCAATGAAGTTCATGGTGCCCTAATTTCAAATTAAATGTATTGGTTGGTTGAATGACCAAGAGTTATTAATCACATGATTTTAAGACTTAGAGCACTTGAATGAGACATACACCCAAGAAAGATGGAGCCAATAAGTAGAGAAGGCATGCTATAACTCTAGCATGAAAAGCATATCAAGCACAATATTTTAATTGAAGGAGCATTGGTCATACTCTATGACTCCAAGTACCTCAAACACCTAGGCAAGTTGCAAATTATATGGATGGGCCCTTATATCATCCATAACATATTATATATTGGTGCATTTAATATGTACATGTTGATGGATGAAATTATCTCTATAGATTTCAATAATAATTGATTTTATATTTATAGGCAATAGAATGGTGCTTGCACCATCAGGCACTAACATCCCAATCATAAGTTGGTTGTGTTACACTAACCAAAATTAAATTTGGGGTAATCCAAATGTTTCCTTATGTTTTGTGTTTTTTTTTATATTAGGTGAATAATTAAGGGACTTTAATCCCATAAGAGAACTCTTATAACACTTCCACACATAACTCTAGTTAGGTGAGTTGTGAATGTTTGCTTTATAATTAGCTAAGGCTAGACACCTAAGTTTTTGGGCAAATGAAGTTACCAAATTTAGAAAATTAGGAGTGTCAAGTGATAAAGGGAGGCACAAAAGGTGATAATATATAAGAGATAAAAGGGAGGTGCATGATATGTTCATGTGAAAAATATAAACAGAAGAGAAAGATGCACTAGAGGACTACCATATGAATTTATATGGGGTGGGTAGGCCAAGGTAAGAGATGAAAGCACAAGAAATACAATCATTCCTGAAAGGAAGCACAACTAGAAAAAGATATGAAACCAAGGATGAATCACATGCATGTGAAGTGTTGGACCAAGGCTTCTATAAGAAGGGTGAAGGTTGTGCCAAGATGAATGAAGTATAGGAGGAAGATCATCAAGAGAAGCTGACATTCACCCAATGGCAGGCGAGAAGTGACCATTTGAATCACTAGTCACTTCACCAAAAATGATGTTAAGAAAAGTTAATGTGGTGATGGTAGAGGCATAAATATCTATAATAAATGTGAATTTACCAATGGATTTTTGTAGATTTCATAGGTTTCAATAGATTCTAAGAAGTTCATACACCACCATGCCATTACTCACCTATAATAAAGAGGGTAGATAAATTTAAGGTATAATGATGCTAATGGCACACTATTTTAGGTAAAAAACTTTAAGATAATTTGAATCCAAATAAAAATTAGAACTAGAGCCAAACCAGAGTCGAAGTGAGAAAATGCTACCACATAGAAACTTGAACACCCATGACTACCAAATCAGAATTATTGATTAGGGAAATAGATTGCATCCTTGTTGAGATTAAAATAGAGGTGTATGGGAAAGATTAGAAAATAATAAGATAAAATATATTTAGAGTGATGTTAAGGCCATCATTAATGGTGAACCAAGCTTGAGAGCTGAAGTTGTATTTGCAGACCCTACGATTGTGAGGAAGCACAAAGAAACATTAAAATCTTCAAGAAGATAAATAAACCATTCTTCAAAACTAGTTGGTTTAAAATGGGAAAGAAATGAATGATTTATGTGCCACCATAGGTTCAAAAGGATTCCAAGAGTACATGAATGATAGAAGAGAAAGCCACTATGAATAAAAATGTGTATCTAGTTGAAGAAGTTAGCATCACTGAGGTTGACCCTAAGGCACTTACCAAGATGTCATGTAGAGAAATGTGATTTCTCCCTAAGGTCTTAGTGGGAAAAACTTGGGTATATTTTTCACAACCCTAAAATTTGAATGAATATAACCATTATATACCAATTAATGCCCAAGATATCAACCAAGGCTGGGTGGTTGACATAGATAAAATATAGAGGTGGGTGTAACATTGTTTGACATCTCCATATCACATAGGCTTGTGACCATGGGTGAAACCTAGTTGTATAAATTGACATGTTTTGGAGAGTGATAAATTTTTTTACAATTCCTCCTCTCATACATCCATGGAGATCACTTTTACTTCATAGTGAGGTGCATGTGGATATTGATGAGCCTCATCAATAGAATTAATAAGCTCCTAGTCTTAGGCTCTGACATCCACCTGATGATGGAAGATGATGCATAAGTGGAGAGGGTTATGAAACTCATTGGTTATTACAAGTTAGGATTTAAATTACCTATAAAAAACATATAATACCCTAGCATGAGTGTCCTAGCATGCCTCATGAGATCAAAATTTTTCCCTAGTGGAAGATGGATATATATCAACAAGACCTACTTTTGCATCAACCAACATATGGTGTAAGGGGTCAAGTTTGACATTTCTAAATTCATTGTCAAAGAGATGGTGAAAATTACATTGGAGTGTCATAAATCATAAGAGACCTTTAGATGGGGGTCAGTGTTGATATTGATAGTAATAGAGGAGATTGGCATGCCTGATGGTGATGAATACAATCTTTGGTTCTTCCCAATGCATAAGGACTCCATGACACCAAAGTACCACAAATTCACCTACGTACCTTCCATATCCTAAAAATATAAGACATGGGTGTTAGAGTGGTGCACTTAGTACATTGACGCATTCAAGATAGAATGGTTCATCTCATAAGATATCTCCCAACACATGTTTATCATGGTGACCATCACCATCATGTAACATTTTTATGTAGTGCAACTAGCACTCATAGATGGAAACCTATTCAGCTGGCTCAAAATCCCTTATGAATTTTCCATGAAATATTTCAAGGTGTTAAGAAGGATTCCCAATTTATAGTAGCTAGACATCCTAGTGAAGGATATGGATATGAAAAGGAGTAGGTTGAGGTGCTAGTATGTGCTCTTAAGAGATAAATCCATAAAAGATAAGGAGGAAGATTCCAACTACATGAACCTCCATCCCCTCTAGAGGGAAGTGATTAATGGGCATATCTTCATGTTGTATTATGAGAAGGAGCCACATAAGAGGGGTGTAGACCTTAGAAAATATGATGATCTTCCACTCTAGATTATAAACAAAGGGAAGCCCATACCAATAATGTAGTATAAGTCTCCTTATAAAAAATAAGGGGAGACACTTGAAAAAATTTAGGAGTGTATCAGGTTAATTGTCACCTTTGATGAAGAAGTAACTCCTTCAACACCAAAGAATAAGCATGTGACCTTTATACCAGAGACTAATTCCTATAGAAAGAAGTATAAAAAGAAGAAGTATAAGGGACCTATTTCACTCCCTATGATAACCCTAGTAAAAATGGAGGAGGAAGAGTCCCATGAATGAGGAAGGGAGGAAGAGATCAAGGAAGAGGTAGAATAAGGAAAAAAATGTACATTTTGAAATAAGAAGTGGGGGAGGATCCCATAATTGAGGATGTTCAAAAGACCCTCCAAGGTGGCACTACCACCATGATTGATGAAGTAAAGATTCCAAATAGTGATATATTCAAAGATCTCTCCACATAGCCTTGATAAATTGAAGAGGAAAATATAAAGTTTTGGAATAAAATGGGCCATGATGAAGAAGAAATAAAGATGGAATTAGTATTAGAAATGAGGAGGAAGGCCTGGAAGGAAGCTAGTATGACTTAGGTAGATATTGATAAGGCTAAGAATGAAGATGATAAGGATAAGGAAGAGAAGGCCAAATGGGGAATAAAATGAAGGTTATTACAAATATGGGACTAGCCATTGGGAAAATTAAGAAGGTGCCTAGTGCCCTCACCATAAAATTAGATAAAGCTACACAACATGTGTGCCTAAGTAGTGAAGGGGCACCTCAAGAAAAGGAAGGTGATGTTGGAACCTTATAAAAACAACAAAAAACGAGTGTTGAGGAACCCAAACAAAAATATAAATAATGTGACACTGGTGCCAAGGGAAAATAGCTAGAGGTGAGTGTAGACAAACCCCAAGAAGAAAAAGTAGACAAAGGGGGAAACTTTGAGGAATAACCCCTCATATAATAAGATTCCTTAAAGGAAAGAATCAAAGAAATAAGGTGCAGAGTTGGTCATCAAATAAAAATTTTAGAAGGGGTGAATGGATGAATATTTTTATATGTTTGATTTCATGTCCCCTAAAAATGACATAACTAAGATGTGAAAATAGCTTACATTTACATTTGATAGTTACATGGATGAGCTTCACTTTGAGGCACCTAAAAATACCATATTTGGCATGGATGAACTTTAGGAGAGGCATGACTCCTTCATCATAAACCCTCATGTCATTAACCTAATCTGGTTGGGGAATGTGCTTATTCAAATGGCCATAAAGGTCACATGAAATAACATCATCAATGATGGCAAAGAAAAGAAATGAAAGAAACTTTTTAAGGATGATGAAGATGAATCATAGGCCATGAAGTTAAAAATTTAATAGTTATTCAAGAACATTAAGATATCCAAACCATCCCTTTTGTTTAATGTTGATACATGGAACCTCTTAGAAGTTGATAAAGTATGTGTGCTAGTAGAGTAGATGCTCCCAATAATGAAACTAGAGCCCATGACAAAAGAAGAAGAAGACCCATTTTACATGCTATAAAGGGAGATAACTACCAAGATTGAAGAGGTGGAGGACCTATTAATAAAACTTCAATAAGGAATAGATTAATTTCATGCCATCTTTATGAACTTTTTCAATTAAGTGTTAGTCATAGGCATACACCTCCAACAGGTAAAGGGAGAGGAGGAGTTGATGATGAAGGTGTACTCTATGAGCATGGTAGAGTACACATAGATAATGGGTAAGGTTAATATGTTGAGCACATAGATAAGGAATATTAATATAACCTAGAAGCACTCTTCCATGCCTTGCAAACTAAGGCCTACAAATAAGGAGCAATCCTCAATGGAGGAGTGACAAAAGCTAAGGTATATCTTGAGGCCTTTAGAAAAGAGATAGAAAAGATAGATGTGCTCATGCTTAGAATTTCCTCCATGGAAATACATAACACCATTGAATAAATCAAGATCATTATTAAGGGCTTTAAGGACTTCAGTGCCAAGCTTAAGGAGAAGGCACCTAAGTTCTACATGTTGAGAGCTTTGGTAGCCTAGTTGAGGGATGGAATAGAAATTTTGTATGGGGTAATGTTGGGATCCTCATTATTTAAGTATGTAATCTACACCAGCATGGTGGAAACCTTAGTATAAGGAAATAACTTGGATGATGATTGCTATTTTTGGTATCTTGGTATGAGCTGAAGTAATCAATACACAACTTATGTCAATCGGTAGGTGGTTATCTGGCACTTAGATCTTTAGGGAATCATCTATTGGTGGAGACATGTATAAACCACAATATAAAGTAAACAAGGTGATGGAGCTATTAAAATAATAAAAAATGTTCCATCTCAACACTGATGTATGCTCTCTACCTTGACAAAGAGATTTTCATGTGTGTTATAAAAATAAGCTCAAACCAATGAAGTGATGATATGAATTAGATGTGGTAAATCTATACAGAATTAGTTTTAGATATAATTGATGCCATTAGAATGAGAATTATTATGGATTCTAGTAAGGCTTTAATTATAAATGCCTAATATCACCTATGAACCATTATGTAGTTAAGTAGCAAAAGATAGGTTTTACTCTGTTCTTGTCATAATGAACTATATAATCTATTTCCTATGATATTTTATTAATGAATAATAATGGTTATAGTAAAGATGGTTCTTCTAATTTAAATGTTTTTCACTTTAATATTGAGAAGTGTAATTAATGTACTAGTTATAATGTGGCAATCTCAATATATTAATGTTAAGGATGTTGTTTGTAAGCTTATTATTTATGTCATTAATGGCATCTTTGTGCTAAGTGACGATGTCAACATACTCTATTAAATATCCTAAGTGTAAGGAGAGTCATACACCTAATATTTGATAACTTTTCTAAGAATTTTTATCCAAAACATAAACTCTTGATCTAAAGCATTCCCTTGACCCCTTAAATAACTTGAATCATGTTAAGACTAGTGAAACAAAGGCTTACACCCTTGAGACTATAAAAAATAACCTAGTATAGGCGTGTACCCCTATGACCATAATTAGTCACCTAGAATAAGCTTGTACTTATAGACCATCAAGCTTATCTTAGATAAGGCTTACACTAATGAATATAACAAAAGTATATACTAAAATGACCAAGTTCTATAAGTTAAATCTTGCACCATGGCACAACTAGCCAAATTTAGTCCCTACTTCTTTCTCTATTGTGATTCATCACATAAGGCTTGTGGCTTATGTGAATTTATGCCAACATAGTCGAGTGATAAATGTTTAGCACTGTGGGAATATACAATGTTTGTGCCTATTTGTAATGAATCTATAAATGAATTACATAATTGAATGAGTGCTTAACTTGATGAATTTAATGCATTTTATACAATAGGATGTGCACCTTCATATGCTCATACCAGTCTTCATACCTATGAGTGGTCCACATAGTGCTCTTGGAGACTTTGATAGAGTAGGCCCAAGTGATTGGTTGTAGGTGGTGATTGGATTCCTTAGCATGGTGTATTATTAGAAACAAGATGAGTAATAGGGGGGATTAATCAGTATCCAAAAATTTTCATTCAATTTTACTTAACCATACATGATCATTCTAATAAGTATGCACATTTTAGTAAACATAAGCACCAAAACATAAGAGCTTAAAACACATGAACATATCATATATGTGGGAAAACCTATAGGGAAAAAAAACCTAATAGTGAAGCAAATGAAATATAGTCCTATAATAAAAACATCAATCTTTAGTGAATCACCAAATCCACATAGACCACCAAGCCCAACTAGCTTATCACCCACTTAGCTAGGCTTTAATAAGCACCCACTTTCAAGGAGGAACCAACCCCTTAGATGACTCAACACAAAATTATCCACCTAATTATTTTATAACATTAAAAAATAATTATTTATTCTATAATATATGATTATCTACTCCATCTCTTCACTCACTTTTATCCCTCTCAAACTAGCCTTCAACCTTCTTTGCTTAACTAGCCCTCTTCATGGCTTGATTAGGTCTTTTGACCTTGATATTCATATTTATAACTTTTATTATATATTAATTATATATTTTTTATGTTTTTAATAAACTCTTTTTTCTCACTAATGAAATATATAATTATTTTCCTCTTTTTCACTCCCACTCTTAGCATCCTCTTAGCATGCCAAATCAGCCTAAACTGCCTTGCTTTTATACAAGTCACTTCATCATATCCTTATTATTCAACCACACATTTAAATTAATTATGTCAGCCATGAATAGGTATTATAATATTAAAATAACATTCATTTATCATGAATCAATCACTATAATAGGTCATTCATACATCAATTAGTCCTTACGCCTATTTTAGGCTTATGGAGACCTAATATCCCTTCTTAACAACATGTTACCCTTTGATCGTCCTGGAATAATATCCAAAAATATCACATGGTAGGAAAACATAATAATAAATTTTAATATACCTTATCCAAATTCACTTTAGGCACATAACACTTTTTAGGTCCAATCACCATTTTAACCCTTTCTCAAATCACTGCATATAAAAGGCCTGTGCATATATAGTAACTTTATATTGATCAATTGAGGCATATACTCAAGTTTTCCAAACAAACATGGAAAAAATTTACATATATAGAAACCTCGTGACCTCAATATCATCAAAAAAATCATTTTATGCTTCAACTTAGGGTAAATAAGCTCAAACACTTCTCTATAAGATGTTCACTCAGAACTTCCAACGGAATCAAAAAACACAATCAAGGAAAGATTAACTTATGATGCTTAATTGAAAATATTAAAGAGATTAAAATAATGAATATTATTTTATATCATCCTCAAATTAATTTCCATAAAAAGGATCATAATTACTAATGGAAACTTTTGGTCTTACTGACTAATCTATTGACTTCCTTTCTCATAGAATTCACTTAGTCAGATAGCCATTTTGGATTTAATGTTCTAACATTTTACAATGAATTAAAAGATTATGAAAAGCATGTATATAATACTCAATTCCAAAACAACATCATCATTTATTTTAGTCCATCACTCTTACATGAAAACACTTCAAGAATTATCTTTTCACTTCTACTTGATTTTCTTACTATCTACACCACTAGGTTTGCTAGCGATCGGCCAACTTGCATCACCAAATTTCCACACTTGAGTTATAGAACCTATCCGTAAAATTTCATGGAAAAAAACTAAAAGTCTCATACTTTCATCTTCATCTACTTATTAACTTTGACTTGGTCAACTCTATGTGCTACAACAAATCTCCAAAAGATAAGTACTTTCCTATAGGGCCTATTCACTCACATGAGAAACCAATCAAACCTAGAGATTCTTGAGAAACTTGAGTTCAACGTAAAATCACTTAAATATCCATATCAAACCTTTTTTTATCTCTTTATAATAATATCTTCAACATTGGGTCATAGTCAAGGTTTTATGAGGCTTTAGACCATCTTCTAGTCTTAACGATCATTCATAAAATTTATCTCCTCTTTCTAGAAACCAATGCTTAGAAATTTGAGGTAGAACCATTCCTCATCTACCATGAATATGTTAGGTTATAATTTAGATTATTCACATCCCAATGAGAATAGAGAAAACCTTATCAAATAGACAACTCTTCATTTTGTTTACTTGAGAAACCTTGAAACACTTTTTCAAGCCTTCACTTGCAAACAATGACCTGAAACTTCATGCACATACTTAAAAAAACTGAACTCATGTATGTCAATGTTGACCTACATATCTATACCATTGAAACTAATATTTTTACTTCATTTGGACACAATTTCTTATTTGCATTCTAGAAATTGATCTATTGATTTGATTAGGCATTGAATTTGATCTTTTAGCCACACTTTATAATTCACTATGAAACTCTCTTATGTTTCAATTCCTCTTGTGTATGCTCAAGTAATCTCATACACTAAATTTTATTCAAATATTTAATAGAGCATCTTTATATTTTATTAAAAAAATTCAAATCTTGACTATGATCTTCATAGCATCTTTAGAGCCACATATACATATCTTTGAAGCTAACCTTTTAATCAATTATAGGGTCTTCAACACAGTATGTACAACTTCAAACAATCTATCTTATACTCAAATATTGTTAGGTATTCTTTGGATCATTCTCATCATCATAGCTCATTTATATCATCTTCATAACTAGTTACAAAGATATTCATCACACATATATTCTTATTTATATCTCACTTATTTCATCATTCTACCTGTAAATATCATCTTACATGGTCTATAAAAATCATTACAAGATTCTTGACATTTGACAAACTGACTAATACTCACTTATGCTACTTGTCAATGATTTCACTTAAGTTTTCATCATAATATTTTTCAAATAGTATTCTCTCATTACTCTCATACATCAACCAATACTCACTATGCTAGAAATCATACACATACTCAAGGATTACTTGACCAAACATATTCATAATAACCTTTAACATCAATGAAATAACCATGCATCTTCATAAGAACCTTTGACATTAATGACAACATTAAATTCCAAAGATCAACACTCAATGACAATTCTCAACACACTCTCCCTTAATTAGTGACAATGTTCAACAATATCTCCCTTTGTCATTGATGGAAAACACACTCAAAAAACTATGGTAACTGATCTTGATGGAAATCATCTATTAGACTTGGTTTTTGACTTTTCTTTCTCACCCTTTTTTGTTCTTTCTCCTTTTCTTGACTTTTCTGATCTTTCTCCCCCTTTGACATTAATGACAAAGGTCATTCAAAACTATCATTTCTTTCAAAATTAACTTAGATTACAAGATGACTTCAACATAGACCAAGCTCAGTTAACAACTAGAATAGCTCCCCCTCAAACGATGCATACCTTCTTGAAAAACTCACATGTTCATGAAGGTAATGAGCATAATTATCTCCCCCTCATTACTTGACTATTTAATTGATTTTTAGGGGTAGGAATTACACGCAATTCCTTTCTTAGGTGTTCAAAATTTACCTTTGGTATTGGTTTGGTTAGGATGTCTACAATCTAATCCAATGTAAAAACATATTCAAGTTTGAAACTTTATTCACTTACATGTTATGTTAGAAAATAATATCTGATGGGAATGTGTTTAGTTCTTGAGTGAATGATAGGGTTACTTGAGACAATTATAACACTTGTATTATCATAGTAGATAGGACTAGGACCATCATACTCCACCTTTTAGTATTTTAGGGTCTATCTCATCCATAGGACCTACATGTAACATAAATCTATTGTAATGTACCTAGCTTTAATATTTGAAAAAGATATTGATTATTGCATCTTACTTATCCATGACACTAGGCATCCTCTTAGGAAGAAATATCCTCCATTGGTACTCTTCCTATCATCTATACTTCCTACCCAATCTGCATGTGTGTAGGCTATTAAACTAAATCCTTACCTTTTGGATACTACAATATATATTATATAGTCCCCTTGAGATACCTAATGATTCTCCTTTGGATGTACTTGAAATATGGCCATAAGACCTACTACTTACATGATGTTAGGTATATAAGTAGTGGTATATAAAAAACTTCTAATCATTGACCTATAAGATATCTATTTAACTTTTGAAAACTAATATTTCTTGCTTAACTTACATCTTATGACTATGGGTGTACTAACTACCTTGTAATCTTCCATCTCAAACTTTTTCAACATCTCTATTATGAACTTGGCTTGTGAGAGAATTATACCTTTTTCATATTGAGTGATCTATAACCCAAGAAATAATGATAGTTTTCTTAGCATAAACATCTCAAATTATTTCTTCATCACTTCTGCAAAGTCATTAGTCACATTTTCATTATTTATACCAAAGATTATTTCTACACAAATAACTAATATCAACTAATGGTTATCTTCTATCTTGATATATAGATTACTTTTTACAACTCCTCTTTTGAATCCTTGATATAATATATACTTGTCTAGCCTAGCATACCAAGCTCTAAGAGCTTGATTTAGACTATAGAAATCCTTTTTCAATCTATGAACATAGTATTTTTTATTTTTTTGGGATAACCCTTCAAGTTTCTCAATGTGAACTTCTTCCATATTCCCATTCAAAAAGTTAGATTTGACATCCATCTAGTATACTTTAAATCCTTTGAATATTTCATAAGCTAAAAAAAATTGATTGCCTCCAATCTAGCTACTAGTGCAAAGGTCTCCTCGAAGTGTACTCCTTCAACCTATGCATATACATTACATACCAATCTAATCTTGTTCCTACTGACTTATCCATATTCATTTAACTTATTTATAAAGACCAATTTTGTGCCAATTACATTTTTATCTTTAGGGCTAGGAACTAGTTTCCAAGTTTCACTCTTATCTATTTGATCTAATTCCTCATTCATATCATATATCCAATATTTGTCTTTTCTTAATTATACAAGATTCTTAGGTTTAATATTGGATATTAGAGAAACATTCTCTTGATTTTGTTTAATTACCAATCTTCTCCTTGTTTGCATACTTTTATTCTTATTGATAATGATTTGAGATTTAGGATGATCTCTTTGAATCTATCTTGAAGGCCATTTTTAGTTATATATCTCTTGAGTTTATTCTTCCTCCTCATCAACCTCTATAGTCTCCTCATAATTCTTGAAGTCCAAATTCTCTAAATTACTCTTTGAATTTAAGTGATATTTTCTTGTCTCATAAACCTTTACATTTATACTTTTCACTATCTTTTATAGTCTCTTGTTATAATATATATAAGATAAGATCATTGATGAGTATCCTAAGAATATGCCTTCATTAAATCTAGAATCAAAATTACCCAAGTTTTCGTCATCTCTTTTGATGAAACATATACTCCTAAAAAATCTAAAATGTTATACATTTGTAGGTCTACCATTTCATATTTCATAAGGATTATTGTTAACATTTATCTTTATTTTTCCTCTATTAAAAATTTAGATAGTAGTGATAACTACCTATTTCCAATATCCATTAAATAATATAGATTCATGCATCATAGTTCTAACCATATCTTGGACTGTTCTATTTTTCCTTTTTATTACCCCATTCTTTTAAGGTTTCTTGGTTGCTAAGAATTGTCTTCTTATTCCATGAACCTCATAGAAGTCATCAAACTCATTAGACCAAAACTCTCCTCCTTTATTAGATCTTAAGAACTTGATCTTCCCATTTTTCTCATTCTTAGCAAGGGCTTTTAATGTTTTGAACTTGTCAAAAGATTCTAATTTTTATTTCAAGAATGTAACCCAAGTCATTCTTGTGTAATCATAAAAAAGTATCACGAAGTATATATCTCCTTAAATGATTTTAATTCTCATAGGCCCATAGAGATCAATGTGGATTAGCTCCAGTGGTTTTATTTTATATTACTTCTTGGACATGAACCTTCTTTTGGTTTGCTTACCATGTTGACATGCCTTGAAAACAATGTTTGTAGGTTTGATGATCTTGGGAATGTTATTTAAAAACTTATTAGTGATAATTATAACCATACTGTAAAATTTTAGGTGTGTTATCCTTCTGTGCCATAGCCAAATTTCATCTATCTTTCTCATGAAAAATCTGTATCAGTACATATAAGTTGTTCTTAGTTCTCTTGGCATTGGTAATTATCCTTCTTGATTTTTATATTCTTATCTCACATCCTTTGTCATGAAAGGTTAATGTGTGTTATTTATTTCACATTTGACTTACACTGAGTAGGTTATGTTTCAAACCTTCCACATATAACACATTTTGGGTCTTTATCTTTCCATTATCCAAACATAAGACACCTTTCCTAGCTATATTAGTAGTTGTATTATATCTAAACCTCACCATTACTACAATATTATTATTTAATATGATGAACTTATTTATATATCCTATCATGTGGCTTAACAAACTGCTACCTATATACCATTTCATGCCTTCATCTTTAATGTGAAAGGTAGTCTAAGCTAGCATTGAATCCTATTTGGTTTTATATTCTTTCTTAAAAAATGGTTCATCTTACTTATTGAGATCAATATGTCTTATATTAACTTACTTTCGCTTCCATACCAATTTTTGATCCTTTTTGTGCATACTATAACCTTCATGTGTCTTGTTGAATCTTGTAGATATTTCAACTTTATTAGAGAAAAATCTTGCAATATGTCCAATATTATGATAGATGTAGCAAACAACATTCATGTACTTACCACGGTTATAAGATGAATTATTCTTTATTGAATTGGGTTGCATAATTAGTTTTTGGATATTATTGAATTGTTCTAAATTTTCATGCTCTCTCTCAAACTTTCTCATTTCATCCTTCAACTAGTTATACTCAAATTCCTTTGATTTGAACCCCATGTTGATATCGTTTGACTAAACTTTGAGATCATGGATAGTATTTTTTTTATTCTTAAAATCATCAAGGGATATTATGATCTCAATTTCAATGTTAAATTAAGACTATGTTTCTTCAATATCATAAAATACTTCTTGATCATACATGTTGCCTTCTCCTTATTGATCATAAGACATATTGTGATTCTTAGGATCTCCTTCAAGCTATTAAAATTTATCACAAAAGAACAAGATCTGATTAAAATTGTTGTAAATAAGATGAATAAGAGGTGGGGTGAATCAGTATTCAAAACATTTCATTCAATTCTAATTAACTATAAATGAGTCATTCTAATAAACATGTACATTTTAGCAAACATAAGGATCAAATCATAAGATCATGAAATATATGAACACAACATATACATGGTAAAAACTATAGGGAAATAAAACTCACTAATTAATCAAATGGAAAATATTAATAAAATAAAAACATCAATCTTTAGTGAATCACTAACTCTACATAGAGCACTAACCCCAACTATCTCAGCACCAACTCAGCTAGGCTTTAACAAGTACCCACTTGCAAGGAGGCACCAACCCCCTAAATGACTCAACACAAACTCAAATAATTTATTCTTTTATCACCTTTATAAACCCTTGTTTATTTTAAAATAGACTATTATATACTCCTTCAACTCTTCTCTCACATTTATCCCTCTCAAACTGGCCTTTAGCTTTATTCACTAACTAGTCCTCTTCATGGCTTGATTAGGTATTCTAACCTTTATCTTCAAAAAAAAAACCTATATTATATATTCATGACATCTATATGATGGTTTTTATGACTTCCTTCTAACCAATGATATATGTCATTCATTTATCCTCTTCTGGACTCCCACTTGTAGCATCCTCTTAACATGCTAAATAGGCCTAAACTACCTTGCTTTTATACAAGTCACTTGATCATATCGTTGTTAGTTAGACACACATTCAAATAAATTATTTTTTCCATGAATATTTCTTATAATATTAAAATAAAATAACTTATTCATTAATTAATCACTATAATAGTTTGGCCATACATCAATTAGTCCTTATGCATCTTTTAGGCTTCTAGAGACCTAATAACCCTTCTTCACGACACGTTACCATTTGATATTGTTGAAGAATATAAAAAAAAAAAACACAATATTAAAACATCATAATCCATTATAATATAATTTATAAAACTTCAATTTATGTCCAAAACACCTTTTAGGTCCAATCACTGTTTGAACCCTTTCTTAAATCATTGTATATAAAAGGCATGTGCATGTATAAAAACTCTGTCTAAAATAATTAAGGTATATAATAAATTTTAATAAAAAAACATGGAAAAAAATTACATATTTACAAGCCTCATAACCTCAAGGTCATCAAAAAATTCATCTAATGCTTCAACTCATAGTAAACATGCTTTAACACTTTTCTGCAAGATGTTCACTCAGAACTACCAATTAACTCCAAAAACATAATCAAGGAAACATGAAATTTTGACACATTATCTAACATATTACAAATCTATAAATTAATGAACATGATATTATACCATCCTTATAACAACCTTCATCAAAATTATTATAAGTAATGGTGGCAAATTTTGGTCTTATAGACCAATCTATTGACCTCCTTTCCCACAGAATTCACTTAGTTAGATAATCCATTTTGGATTCAATGTTGTGGAATTTTAAATTGACTTAAAAGATCATAAAAATCATGGATATACTAGTAAATTACCAAAAAACATCATCATGCATTTCAATCCATCACTTTTACATGAAAACACATCAGGAATCATCTTTTCACTTTTACCTAATTTTTTTACTATCTACAGCATTAGGTCTATTAGCAACTGGCCAAATTGAATTAAAAAAATTTCACACCTAATGTTTTCTACATATCCATGAAACTTCATGGACAAAAACTAAAATTATCATACTTTCATCTTCATTCACCTATCAAATTTGACTTTGTCAACTCTAACTGCTACAAAAATTCTTTGAAAGATAAACACTTTATTATAGGTCTATTCACTCAGTTTAGAAACCAATCAGACATGGAGATGCCTAAGAGAGTTTACTTCAACCTCCAATCACTTAACTATCCATATGAAATTGTTATGATCTCATTATAATAATATCTTCAACATTAGGTCATATTTAGGGTTTTATGAGGGTTCAAACCATCTTTTAGTCTTAATGATCATTCATAAAACTTATTTTATCTTTCCAAAAACATATTATTGAAAATTTTAGATATAAGCCTTCCTCATATACCATGAAAAAATTAGGTTATTATGCTTGTGCTACACATGCCAATGAGCACTGAGAAAACCTTATCAGGTAGACAAATCTTCATTCTATACACTTGAGAAGCCTTGAAACACTTTTTCAAGCCTTTACTTGTAAAACATGACCTAAAAATTCATACACATACTTAAAAAAAATTTAATCACCTCTATGAAATGTTCACTTTCTTATTTATGCCATTGAAATTGATCCTGTTATCTCATCTCACCACTATTTCTCTTTTTATTTCCAAGCCTTGATCTGATGGTCTCATTAGTCCTTGAATATGATCTTATACCCAGCCTATAGACTTCACCTTGAAACTCTCTTATGTTTAAATGCCTCTTGTGTATGCTCAAGCAATAACATACACTCACTTTTCTTCAAAACATAAATAGAGCATCTTTGGATCTTCTTATAGATATTTAGAGCTCAACTATGATCTTTGTAGCATCTTTAGAGCTACATATATAGATATTTAGAGTTGAAATTTTAATCCAATTTAAGGGCTCTCAACACCTTATGTATAACTTCAAATAATCTCTCTCATGCTCAAATACTATCAGGTATTCTTAAGTGCATTATCATCTTCATAGCTCATTTAGAGCATCTTCAAAACTACTTACACATATCTTTAGAACACATAGCTTCTTCTTTGGATCTCACTTATTTCATCATGCTAACTACACATATCATCTTACAAGGTCTATATAAAGTATTAGAAGATGTTTGACACTTGACAATTTAACCTTTACTCACTCATGCTACTTCTCAATGGTTTCACTTAAGCTATCATCAAAACATTCTTCAAATAATATTCTCTCATTATTTCTCTTATACAACAATCAAAACTCACTATGCTATCACTCATACACATACCTCAAGGCTTACTTGAAAAAGCATATTCAAAATAACCTCTTAAATCAATGGTATTAGATTTACATCATTGAAATAACCATACATCTTCATAAGAACCTTTGACATCAATGACAACATTAAATACAAAATATTAACACTTGATGATAATGCTTAATAGACTTTCCCTTAATCAATGATAATGTTTAACATTTATGACCCATAGGTCCAACATTCTATGAATTCATTTTTCTTAGAGGTTTCAAGTGATGTTTGGATCTACTCACTTGATCTAGGCTTGGAATGAAGGATGGATGAATAGATAAGGGTGATAGTGGGGTGGTATGGGGGTGAAACATGAATAACAGGGTGAAAATACACTAAAAATGGTAGTGAGAAACAACATGAAATGGTAAGGTATGAAAATGACATGGGATGGAGCCAAAACCCCTCCTAAGTCAACCAATAGACACATTGAAGACCCTAACACATATACTCATGAAAACACACCACTTTGGAGGTAAAAAATGACATACACAATAAAAAAATGCAACCTAAGAATTTCCAAAAAACCTTAGTTTTGGATAACAAACCTTAATATCTATTAAAACTAACTGAGTGCGCTTGGAGGCAAAGAGGATGGTTTTTAGGCCTATGAGGTTGCCATGGAGGTTAAGGGACTTAATCACAAGCTCATGATATTGATGCATTATTACTTCAACACTCCATTTCATAGTTGACTATATTTTAAGGCTTTGAGGGCAAATCTAAACCACATACACTGGTTCTAGGTAGTGAACCTATGATATGTA
The DNA here is from genome assembly GCA_037957365.1 of Torreya grandis. Lineage (NCBI taxonomy): Eukaryota > Viridiplantae > Streptophyta > Pinopsida > Cupressales > Taxaceae > Torreya > Torreya grandis. The sequence continues at coordinate 993,565 of JARHVA010004517.1, read as the reverse complement.
TGAGCCCTTTCCTTTGAATACTCCTTGAGCTAAATAAGGGACTGATGGATCCCAAAATTGATGAAATAGGCATGGGGTAATTTTAAACACTCCACCGATTCTTTAAAATATTCAACACCTTATGATAAGGTCACTCAACTTCTATTCAACACAAACCTACTTGTAGATTGCACACTATATTAGTCTTAGAGGTTTTTTTATTCCATGAGCTCACGTGTGATTCAAGCACTAAAAATATCATGAGAGGTTCCTTAAAGATTTTAAGAAACAAAATCACTCAGTAGTTTGACCAAACAAGCTAAGAATCCATGAAAACCATTTTGTTCAACTTGGTCTATGGAGATAAGGATGGCATATATATTCCTTAAGTTCTTAAGGAATGTTCATATAGCTCATGATACTAATAAAAAAACAAATGCCCATGGGTGGAATCTAATTGAGTGTACTTCCCTTGACTAAGATATTGAGTTCCCATTCTCTCTCCTCTGTACAGTTTGAGCATAAACATGAAGATCTCTTTAAGCTTGTTAATGAACTCGAGGGGAAGGTAGGATTGTTTTGATCTTCCTTTTCATTGAAACATTATTCTTTCTCTTTGACTTACCATTATTGACCTTAGTTTTTAAATGCCTAACTCTACTTAAGCCAGTTCATATTGTATAGATCTATACCATCTGATAAACATAAACAACCTACAAGTTCGTTGCATTTTCTCTTGTTTTTGACAAAAATACATCATTATGAGGTGTTGTGGAGGAAAATAAGGGTCATGTGATATTTTTAAGGTGATGTTACAAATTAGGGGAGTTGAAAACTCATAATTTACCACATGTGGGGCCCATTAATGGGAATTTAGGTGTTTACCATGGTGATAATGAGCACAATAGGACATTAAATTCTTTAGTGATGGTCTAATGAAGTTTATTAGGTCTATTGATGGCATTTAAAGTGGCATAGTGGTCCATCAAGGTAAAATTAAGCGTCATTATGATAAAAAATATTGACTTTAGTACACATATGACTTTAAATGGGCATATCAAATTAATATCATGTTAATATCTTATGAAGAGATCTTTATGACCTATTAAATACCTAAAATGGACCCTAATACACTTCTCATGATGTGATTGAAACTTGAAAGATGAACATACCTCATGTGACTAAGTAAAACAAAGGTGTTTATGAGTCTTCATTATACTATCTTCTCAATTCACTTTCACCATGACGTTTTTCACATGTAGGAGCTCCATAAAACTAACCAAAGACCCTTACACATGATTAATCATCATTAAAACACTAACTTCAAATTGAAAATGAGGTATGAAGGGTTACACAACATTGTTATAACTTGATAGATAATGAACTATTTAAACACCCTAAACTCATAAGATGAAAAACCATCATAAGGGCTAATGACCATAGATTAGGACTAAATGATTGAGGTTGACCCCTTTCTAGGTTTGATTCTAAAAAGTGGTAAAAAATTACTTTATATTATATTCCACACATCCATCCATAAAACCTGGTTAAATAATCCACAAGCTCAACCTGCTATTACATCACCTATTTTATAACCACATATCCACAACTCATATCCCAAAGTGGAAATTTGTTCTATATACATCCCAAAACATTAGAGTATACCTAATTTAACCTTATGTTGTGTGCATGAAACTCACATAAACATGCCCAATTCAATTTATTATTTAAATATAATGCTAAATAATAGTTTAAAGGGATAAATAAAAAATGCATACCCACATTGGATTTTTTAATCTTTGAGTTTTCATTTTTTTTAGTATTCCATAATGTCCATATGTACCTACAAAATATCATCTATATAATTAGATAGATGATGGTTCTAACTAAATTAAAGCATTTCTCTATTTCTCTTGAAGTATGATCATTTAGTTTGGCATGGATATACCATGGATCCAAAATGACTCAACCCATATGGAGAATGTGATATTAGCCTTGATCTCTTATTTTATATAGAATCAAAAAAGGTGACAAAAAATTATCTATATATTTTGGAAATCCCAACATTGAGTTCAAATGCAAAACTGGAACCCAAAAGCATTTTTGTATGTGAAATTAGAACCCTAAAACCAAGTTCATATGAAAAGGTGGATCTCTAAAAACAAGTATGTATGTGAAATATATATTTTTTAAAATATATTACATGGTACCATCATTCCTAAATATAGAAAATATAAAATTGTTTGCATGAACAAAATGAATGCCCTAACTATTATACATCCTAATATAAAATGCTATCAACTATATTCTATAATTTTATATAATTCCTCTCAATATTCTCAATCTAACCCACCTAAATCATATATTTTATCTCATAATACCATAGAATGTCTCAAGTGTTCCTCTTAGTCCTATATATTTCCCCACATACGTGTCAGCCTACCCAATCTAACTGATATGAATTATGTAATTTGTCTCAAAATACTAATGCTCACTCTAATATGACCTAAATATATGAAACATTCCTAATATATACCCCCTTCCATATGAGGAATGAATTTTATAAACCATTATAAAAATATATTAACATAAAATAAATACACCAACATGATAATATATGTCACAATATAAACATTTTTAACATTTCAATCATGTATGAAACATGTAATCTATGGAAATAAATAGATGTATTCGTGATAAGTTAGTTTATATAGTTTATTTTAGATTTTTTTTATTATAAATAATTGTATTGAATATATCATATATTTTCAAAATTCAATTTTATGTTTTGTATATGTCTTATGAGTGGATGTATACATATTTAGTGCATTTATTTCCCCCAGTGAGTAAATGAATGGCATGATAAATATGAAATAAATGAATTTATAAGTGTGTATATACACTAATAAATATGTTTATATCATATAAATAACTAAATAAAATGCCTTTATATGATTTTAAAATAATTGACTCTAAAGGTGTCACCATATTTATAATCATCCTACACATGTTCCAACACATCTGATGGGAGTCAATATCTCAAGAGTTATATGTTGTGATAGATTAATAGTAACACATTTATATTTTCACTCATAGCACCAAAACTCTTTTGGTATAAATAGATTGAATATTTTTCTATTAAAATATTTTTACTTCATTTTTCTATTTTTATTTTTTCTGACATAATACCTTTGTAATGTGAAGATGTGTTACCCACACATAATTTGAGTGATAGGGGAGTTCCCTACAAGCATATGATCTATTGGTTTTGGTATTTTCTAAAAACCTTGGCTTTTTTTTAAAAAAATAGTACTTTGATTTTTTTAAATAATTTATTTTTTCTAACTTTATTTACTTTAAGTTTCATTAAAATGATTACTTGCATCATCCTTTAGACATCACTATAGTCCAATATTTGTTGGCATTGTTTAAAAGTCTATCAATGATGTCTAATAAAAGAATATTTTATCTACTGAAAGTGTCTATTGGGCATGTAAATTTATTGTAATGTTGATGTGATAATTTTGATATGTTTTTAAATATTTTAAATTTGTGTATAATTTGTAATTATTATCTTTATATGATTTAAATGAGATATGCACATTTGTAAGTTTCACCATGGGTGAAATATAGACACAATGATATGGATTAATCTTAGAGATGTTGAGAAATTAATGATTAATAAAGTGGAACATCAATATGTTAGGCAACTAAGGGTGATATCCTATGATATGAATTTTTTGATTGCATTATATAAGGATGGAATTCTTACACTTGTATTTTTTGGTTCCAAACTTGGTAAATGATAATGACACTAAAGGATGTGTGGGGTATATTTTTAATTTCAGTTTGGGCACATGTCATATCTAATAGGATACTAAATACACTATTTCATGATTATATAACACCTCAATATTGTACATTTGGAAAACTCATACCTTGGTTGTTCCTTTCAGTTATATACATTTACTACTTTTGTAAGTATTATATCTAATCTATCTTGTGCCCCTTGTCCTATATCTCTTATTTTGAACAATATTATTATTATTACCTAAGTATTTTATCTTTCCAAAAATTATTATAATTTACTTATCTTCCATTTTTAAAAGTTATGACCCTATTCTTACTTTTATGGTCCTTGGGCACTCATGCTTGAGATAGACACTTGTGTCAACATTAGTGTCTTGACCTGATGCAAGTGTCCATTTCCCTAATGTCATATATTTTTAAAATTAAACATATAATAATGGTAATCCTAAGTGATGTAATATGATTTATTATTCCAAAGGTATTGATATAAATATAAGATGAACCCTCATTACTTCTTCACCTAGCTATACCTAGCAAAATACCAAAGAGACCAAGGTAACTTATCAAAATCACTCTATTAAGAATTAAATTGAAAATATATTCCATATTTGCATACTAGTTATAATTAAAACATATTTATATGTCTAAATTAATGAAGGAGTATCCCAAGAGCCTAATTTTCCAAGTTACAAGCTAGGTCATTATTATGCTTGATTAACACATATTGTATGATTCACACAAAAGCTGACACAGAGGGGAGAACTACATGATTATTAGGACCTTTTTTATACTATTATATATTTACGTAGTTCCCTTTAATATTGGGGCATTTGGGGTAATATATATACCATGTGCCCACTAACCCATTTCCCCCTAAGGTCACAATGAAGATGGAAAACTATGATTTTTCCATTTCACAAGGAGTGATAGTCCATGACCCAAATTTGAATACACCAAAGTGAAGGAAAAACAAAACCTAGAAGCATTTATTTAGTCACATCCTTTTCCATTAGGTATTACATATAATACACTTACATCAAATCTAGATAGTAGTATCATCACAACCCTCCTGGGTTGACATTAGTGTCTAGAGTGCCAGAAGTGTCAGATATATAATTTGATGACTATTTTAAAATTTTCTTCCAAAATAATTTCTACCTTTTCCAAATATATAACTACATTAGCATCATAAAAATATAAGTACATTAATTCTTTATCATTTCTATATTTATAATAGTTGTACTTTCCATATCTAGACTATCTCAACATGATAAATTAAGTGTATGTTTAGATCTAAGTTTAGAATCTAATTAGCCTAATATAGATTTAATTATCACCCTTGTGCCATTTCATTTCCACATACCCACTTAATAAAATATAGGGTTAATTATAAGGTCACTTTAGATCTACATTTTAGGGTTAAATAGATGCTAAGGGACCACACCCAAAATTTAAGGCTCTCAAGTTCATGGCGTATCATGATATGGAAGCATAATATTCCCTTTATGGTTATACAATTCTAATTCTAAAAATGTTTTATCTAATGTTGTATAATTACATATGTATGTTTCATACCTTATTAATTTATTATTTTATATGGTGGTGGGGTATCAATATCATAGCTTATATATCCTATCATTGATCATATTAACACACATGGCATTATGTATTTATGGGGCCAAATTGGTATTTCCCACTTTTATAGAGACTTGTATCACTTCACACAAGAGGATTATAGTGTTAGGATCATATTATAAACCTTATTACTTATTTGGTCCTATAAGAACATATATGTGGCTCTTCTAGCTAGTCATCCTTTTACAAAAATGGCACACCAACATGTGTTTGTAGATAATTTCTTGGTAATTTTCATGACTATAGTCATAGCACCATGGATTGTTAGATTGTGTTAGAAAAATTTACCCCATATCATATTATTTTAACGTCCTAATGATATTTTATTGGTGGTTTATATATTTAATTTTATTTGAGGCAATTTATATCATTTTTTCATGATCAATTTATACAAATTTATGAGTGCTTCCAATATGAGTGCATTACTAGATAGTTCAGGATTTTATATAAGGTTCCCATAGCACTGGTGGGATAGAAGCATACTCATAGATTAGGTAATCATAAAAGATGGTGAGATCAACCTAATTACATAGAGATAAATCTAATATATGTGGGGAATGTAGATTTTATTTTAACCAACATTCCCTCATTCTTTTTGGAATAGAGACCCACTTTTATAGAAAAAATTCTACAAAGAATTATATGATTATATGAGCAATATAAACATTTGAAATTATGATATAATGGTTAGTATTTTAATTTTTTATATTTTATAATGGTTATATTACTTGAATATTTTGATTTTATTACATACATAATGACTAGGTTGTCAAATACTTGGTTTTAACAAATTTATCTACAACATACAACAACTTGATGTTGTTTCTCACTTTATTCAAATATATAATTTTATATAAATATATATTATTTTCATTAAATAAATTAAAAATTCAATTAAAATTTAAAAATATTGAGTGGATAATAATGGATACATATATTATTCTTTATGACACACCTCAAGTATTCACAGACATTTTTTGTTCAAGATACATTGGGCTTGGGTTTGAAACAATATAATTTTATTTTTAAATGATTTAGAGAGAATGAGGCCTATACTAAATTAATATAGACATTATTTATAGGACATAGATTAATTATATGATCTTACTACTTTTAAAAAGATAGATCTTCATTTAATAACCACCAAACATGGGGTATTCCCCTACATAGATATTTTCTATAGTATATTATCTATAAATATATATTGTGAAAAAAGAATCCAAGAGGGGATATTAGTATAGTGTTATTCAAGAAAATAAAAACAAAACAAACACACTAAACACTAAAAACTCTAGACTAGGCACTAGGGAGACTTTATACAATAAGCACACAATGAAAGAATAACTAAAAAAGATAATAAATCTTCCTTTTACCTTCCTTTGTAGCTCAAAACCACTTATTGAGTTGGTTTTCTTAGATATGTTCTCAATAAATATTTCTTAATGAATCTCTATTGCTCCATCTTTCTTTGGCACATTGGTAATGTTTGTTGTCTTAACTTGGCTTGGATTATTAAATTGGCATGGTAACACTACAATGAATAATTTTATAGTTATTTTGGCATAATAACATTTCACTATAAAAGCTTAAAGATAAATATGTGAGGCCTTATATTTATAGCCTCCAAAGTTAACTCTCACCTAAGTTGAGTTAGGTTAGTATTAAGCATGGTTGAGTTAAAAATGACCCTAGGCGAGTTGAGGCTAACCCCAATTGAGTTAAGCATGTGGAATGTAATTATGATTTTAAATTAATAGGCGTGGCTCTTAAAGTCATATATTTTTTATATATTTTGTGAGAGCTCGATAACTCACAAAAGTAATGATGAATAAGCTTGATATTTTGAATTTTTAAATTTCCATTTTTATATATTCATTAATTGAAAATGGATTAATTACATAAGCATTTAATTTGGTTTAATTAGTTTATTATTATTTTTTATCATTTTAGCTCTTTTAATAATTGTTCAAGTACCTCACTTAATGGGTCTAAAGGCTAAACTCCTAGTTGTTAGGTCACAAGGTGAATGGGGATGAAATCACGAGAGGTTATTATTGTGTATAGGATTATACCCCAGGTAGGGATGCCTACACATAATTATAAGCACTAATTTTCAACGTGCAAATGAAAAGGGGATATTCAGTGATTTATAGGCTTAATTTTCATTATTGGTATAAACCAGTCTAAATTCTAGTTGGAAGACAGTTGTGGCCAGAATGGGTTGTCTATAGTTTTCCCATATTTATGAAAGCAGTTAATGATATATGCATAGTAACATATTATAAAATAATGAAAACATATTTAATTTCTAATGCCCCTAATGGTAATGGATGAGCCCTTGATTCCCCCTCAAGAGAGTGGATGACAAATAAGGTAGGTGATTGTTCCCTTGAAAAGAAGGAAATGATGAGACCTAAAATTAAAGGGAGTGGAAAAGACTAATTTTACCAATGCAAGATATAATTGGTGGCATAGTGAGATGCCACACTAGGGCATATGAAAAGTTTGATTTGCCTAAAGTCAGTTATAATCATTGGCATAAAAAGGTGGAAGATAATGATTTGCCAATAGATGGTTATAATCATCAGTATAATTAAAAATGCCCTAGTCAGGTGGATAATGATAATGATTCATCCAAATGTAGTTATAATCATCAACATAATAAGGTGAAAATAATGATTTTCCCAAAGGTGGTTATAATCATTAGCAAAATGAAAAATTACCTAGTTAGGTAGATACGTATAATGATTTTCCCAAAGCCAATTATATTCATTAACACAATGAAAAAATGCTCTGATAGGGAAGGATAATGATAATGAATTTTACAAAGGTGGTTATAATCATTAGCATCTAGGTAGAGTGAAACACAATGATTTTCCCAAAGTTAGTTATAATCATTAGCACTGAGGTTGGGGACAATATGGAAAATTATAAAGGAAAAGGGGGCTTACATAGTGAATCCATACTCATGAAATAAAAGTAATATAGTATATAGGAGAAGTGTGAATTTATACAACCTATTAGTATGGAGATGCACATACTAACTAACAAAGATTAAAATTAATATTTAATTTAATTACTCTATATGTGGGTAATGTTTGGATAAATTGGAAATTCATTAGGTGACCACAGAGAATTAATGTGTCACCATTTCTTATAAGATCCACTGAAATAATTTTGTTGTAGCACATGATGGTATTCATCATGATAACCAAGACATAATATGCAAAGGACTGATACATAATCTACTAAACAAGTGAAAATAATACAACAATGATAAAAACCATAATGACCACATTAACGTATGAATATGAATGTACTTAAGCATAATGCACAAGGAATCACCTAATGAATCCATACATATTAATTCAAGGGACAATAATGAAATCAAACAAACATGAAAACAAACAAAAAATAGAAATACAAAACACCAATAAAAATTAAAAAATGAATAATAAAACACCAAGAAACAAACATAAAGACACAACAAAACCCCAATAAATAAAAAGTGAAATAAATAATCAAAATAAAATAAAATAAACAAAAACAAATTTATAATCACAATTTTAATGCAAATAAAAAACAAATTATGTGTGCATGTGTAATAGAGTTGTTACTCTTGTTGACAGGGTGACCGTTAAGCTAAATAACAATAATATAGGTATAATAATGTAATTAAAATGTCATAAGGTTACCCCTAAGATATATGGAAATTATTATTATGTGAATTATTATCAACTAAGGAAAATAATGGATTAAAAAATAAAGGAAGAAGCAACTAAGGTAACCTGAGATACCCCATGTATCCAAGTGATGCCTACATAGTCTATGTATACCTTAGGCCAATGTAGTTTTCCTATAAATGGAGGGAAAAATACCAAGGTGGCCTAGAAATAAATTGAACAAATAAGATGGCCCATCCCAAAAATTATGAATAATTTATATCTCATGTTGAGATTCTAAGCCAATTTTCATGATTATGTATTTTTTAGAATTTTCAAAAATATTTTACAAATGTTTTTGGAATTTTATAAGTATCTCAACTCAATAAAGAGGTATGAGACAAAAAATATTCTAAATCACAAAATGGTGAAAGCATGGCTTAGGTTGCTTGAAAAATAATGAGAGGATTCAAACTTAAAATTCTTAAAAATTTGTGAGAGTGTGGGAAAGGGTGATTGAGCTGACCTCAATGTGAATCAAGCACTACTTACATAGTCCCAATGGGACCTCAAGTCACTATGGTTCTGCCATATAGTAGAGGAATCCAACTAGGTAGCATCAAGTTCTTGAATTAGGTGTATGGCACAACATAACAATAGGAATGGCAAGGTGATACTACAATGCATGGTAAAGGTGTTAATCCTCATTTTACCATAGGAATTTATAATTAGGAAACAAATTAATGAGTCAATGACACTAATTTTCCCAAATTTGGTTATAATTAGTAACACAAATAAGGAAATAGAATGTGTTAATAATGAAGAATACAATTGCCAAAACACTATCATATTGGTACAAGATATTACCTCTATTTATAATACTATATCAACTACTAAAATTTTATCTAAAATCACTCATTTAATATGCATAAAAAACAAATGGAGTGCAACCAAGGTGAAATGAATGGGGAGGAAAATTAAAAACAACTTCGATTGATAGTGAAGGTATAGTAGAATGGTATATGGTATAATACAAAGAAATTTATATGATGGTATGCTACATCATAAATGAGCCTCATAGACAATACTTTAGGTATCTCAAGAGAAATAAAACTTGAGGTGGATTATGTTCATAGGCTCATGAAGTTCATCTCTGTATGGTGTAGCTATCATGTATTCTTTAGATCCATAATTGGAAATAATGACATATGGGCCTATCCAATTGGATTTGAACTTTCCCTTCTTATTCTCGATCATGGTATTTCTTCTATTTTTATTTGAGGATAGGATCACCAAGATTTAATTATCTATGTTTGACCCACCTATTGTGCTGGCCACATAATCATTTTTGGTAAGCTTGATGGATGTTGATAGTGGTCATGATTTTTTTATCTAGTAACTATAGCTCTTGCAGGCAAGCTACTCTATAATCTTAATAATATTGGATGTGTTTCAACAATATAGGTGGAGAAGGTGAAGAAGATAGCTTTACCTTAATAGGAATAATGGCCTCAGTGCCATAGATTAGGGAATATGAAGAGGATTTTATTGGATTATGGTAATTACTATGATATGCCTAGAGGGCATGATAGATCTAAAAGTGAAAAGACTAGCTAGAATCATTGACAATCTTCTTAAGGATGTTGACAATGGTCTTATTATATGCCTTTTCTTGGCCATTACATCGGGGGTAATATGTGGTGGAAAAATGTTGGGTGATGTTATATTCGACATAAAATGTTGTGACATCCATGTTATTAAATGACCTACCATTATCAAATATAATGTCAGATGGGAAACCATAGTGGCATATGAGATGGTTAAAGATGAATTTGGAAATTTGTTTTCTAGTCACGTAAGTGAGGGGTATAGTTTCAATCCACTTAGTGAAATATTTGGTGGAGATAATGATGTGTCTATGGTCATCAAATGAGGTAGGGTTAATCTTCCTGATTAGATTGAGTCACCATGTTGCAAATGGCCATGACATAAGCATAGGTTTGAGTATTTTGCCTAGGGCATGAATAAAATTAGCATGCCTTTCACACTTATCACACTTTTTCACATAAGTAGCTAATCTACTTCCATAATTGGAAAATAATAGCCAATATGTAGGAGTTTTTTTCAAGGATAACCTTTTTAGTGTGGGTTTCACATATCCCTTCATGGAATTCTGTTAATTCTAATGTATCTCTTGCTAAATTTAAACAATGAAACAAAGTTTCCTCAAAGCTATAAATGTAAAGGGCTGGGCCAAGTAAGGTATAATGAAAGGCTTGGTGTGTAATGGATTTTTTTGTTTACATGATAGGTTTGGTGGCATGATATGGTTGTGAAGGTAATTTGTAGGTCTAACTACCAAATAGTGTTGGGAAAAACAACATCACAAATCATTGAGATAGTAAAAGGTTCATGAGTAGGAAATAGACTATTTTCAAAGAGGAATTGATATTCTTTTACCTTGTTAGCATTTTAGATCAAAGAAATAATGGTGGACATGACATTCAATATCTTGTTATTGGCCCTAGGTATGTGTTGAAACTATATGTTGGTGATCTATTATTTGAGAATGTCAATCAAGGCCTTGTATGGCACCACTTAATCATATTTGGCTTGAAAGTGGTTTGTAATTTGATTGATGATTAATTGAGATTCAATATGAACCATGAGATGTTAAATATTCCATTGTACAACCTCATGAAGCCCTGTAAGGAGTGATTATTATTTAGCCATATTATTAGTATAAGTTAATGTGATATGAAATGATTTAGTAATAAGATCCCCCTATGGTTTAATTAATAATAGGGAAGACCCTAAACTAAGTGATGTGAATGATCCATCAAAATATATCTTCTAGTGATGCTCTTCAGAAGGTGGTTTTATGATGGTAATGATGGACTCATCTAGGAATTGAAAAGTGAGTGGTTTAGTATCTAAAAGGGTATCTTCAAAAAGTTGATCTACAAGTACTTATCCATTTATGCTTTTTGGTTGACATAGTTGATCTTGAACTCACTCAAAAGCATGATCCATTTAGTTATGTGGAATTATAAATATATCTTGGATAGTAGATACTTGAGTGGATCTACTATTTAAATAATTATGGTCTTTTTGTTATGTATGTAATTTTACAGCTTCTAAAATGTAAAGACCATAGTTAAATAATATTTTTCTATTGGCATATAATTTTTTTCATACATGAATAGTGTATAGCTTAGATAGGTCATCACATGGTTTTTCCCATTATCATCATGTTGAGCTAGAAGTGCCACTAAGTCTTTATCTGTGGTAGATAGGTATAGTAGAAATAGCTTTCTTGACATTGGTGGTAACAAAATAGGTGGAATAGAAAGATAATCCTTTATGTGTTAAAATGTTTTATGGAAATATTAATCCTAAATAAATGTAACACATTTATTTACTAATTGAGTGAAAGGGTGGCATTTATCATCCAACTATGAAATGAATCATTTGATAGATTATATTTTCCCTACAAACTGCATAGTTTCTTTAAATTGGAAGGTGGAGGCATCTCATTAATGTATTAGACCTTGGCACGATCAAATTCAATGCCTCTGTGAGAGATAATGAAGCTTAATAATTTTATTAAAGTGACACCAAAGATGAAGTTTTTGGGATTGAATCTAACTTTTTACTCACAAATCCTTTTGAATATCTTTCATAGTACTAATGGATGATTAGCACATATCTATGATTTACCCAATATGTCATCGACGTAGTATTTAATAATGGTATGCATCATATCATGAAATATAACAATCATGGATCTCTAGGATGTGGTCCCAACATTCTTAAGGCTGATAGCAAAACATTCTCCAAAGAGTGGTTAATGTTGCCTTGTGTTTTTCTTATGATGTGATTTTCATCTAATTATGTCTTGAAAATCTATCCATAAGTGAAAGAATCTCATACCTAAGTATGGAGTCAATGATCATGTTGATATTTGATAGAGGAAAGTCATCCTTATAGAAATATTTATTAATATCTTTTAAATTTGTGAAAATTTTAATCCCTTTTGGAATTTTATTAACAAGGCACAACATTGGAGATCTAATTTGAATAGTTGATCGGTCTACTACATCTTGATTCCAAGATTTTTTCCAACTCTTTCTTTACTAATACTAAAATATAAAGATGCATTTTTCACAATTCCTATTTTACAAGTTTGGCATCAAGAGGCACAATAAGATGATGTACAACCAAGTTGGGGTCAAAACCTAGCATGTTTGAATAGACCCATGGAAAAAGGTAAACAAACTCCCTAAAAAGGGTTGTAAATATTTCACACTCATATTCAATGAAGGAATCACCTAATTTGATCCATTTTGGGTCATTGAGAGTCTTGGTGTTGACCTCCATAGTATATTATACTAAGAGAGTCAAACCATCTTCTAGGATAGTTGGCAATGATGTAAACTAGCATGTAATGGCAATGTCCTCTGGTTGGACTATTTATTCAATCTCTCTTAAATGAAATGAATCTAAATCTCCCAATGGTAAGGATGGACATGTAATAAATATTTTAGGAAACTCCTGGGCAATTTTATCAAAGGCATGTTATTCTAATAAATTGAACTCAGACCCAAAGGCAAGTTCATCATTGGTGGTCTCTTGAGCTTTATTAGAGGAAAGGTGAACACCCCCATATAGTGGTGCCTAAAAATGTTTTCACCAAAATACTAGCCTTTCTATTTACTTTTACCCTAGTCTAAAATTGCCTCAAAGAGGTTTTAAATTTGTGACCTCAATGTTTTTTTTTTCTTTTAGCTAAGGGTGTTTACCCACTCTCCAAAATAGGTTATGATATAATTGATAGAGAACACTTATTTGTGGTCTCCAATAAAAAAAATTATCTCTTAAGATTATAAAAATTCAAAAGTCATCATCATTCTCAAACTCATCTATAGGAATTGTAGATTCTTGCTGGTCCTAGTCTATAAGTTGAGGGTGATAAAAGGGAAGTGTAGAATGTTGAATTACTAGGCTAATGGTACAAATGGTATGTAGGTTAAATAGGATGGTTTTAGCAAGGTCTTATTAAATGCTATGATCAATGATCAAACTCTACTCTACTATCAACATCATTATCACCACATGTTGGTATTAGAACATAAATAAGATACGTGGTTTCACCCCTAGGTGGTTTATATATAAGACTATAGGTTCATTTCTACTCAGTCATATAAATTAGCTCAAGAGTACCCTATTGATTTAGTTTTAGGCCTCCTCATTCATAAGTTTTATTATCTATAATCCTATTAAGGATAGGATATTTATGAATTTTGTAGTAATCAGCTAATTTTTTCGTGTATAACCAAGATTCATTATTTGTTAGTGGTTCTTCTTCTTAGCTAGTGGTTAGTGTGAAAATAATAGGTGATAGACTATGAATATTTCCTTTTCCTTTTTATTTTCACTCCATGCAAGGTGTCCTAGCTTTAGGTCTTCCATAGAACTTGGGATTCTATTGAAGTTTGGAAATATGAAATATGTCATGGGTCAATTACTCTCCTAACCATTGCTGGAGATGGTAAAATGATTAGACATTTCAATATGAGGCATATATAGTATGATTCAAGGCTATCTAAGTATATATAATTGGCCTCTAGTAATTTAACAAGTATTTATTTATCTTTGTCCTTCTTGGGTACTAGGTATAGGCCAAAGTGGTATTTTTAACTTTCGTACTAATCTTCTAAATGTTTTCAATGTTCATAAGGATATAAATATACATTAATAGTGAATTACATAATTGAATAAATTAAATTGAGATAATAGTGCAATGTTGATGGGATTTCATGAATCTCATGTATCCATGGTCTACCCAAGATCAAATTTTATGATATGTTTAGGTCTAGCACATGGTAAAGCATATTATGGGCTAGAGGCCCAAAAATCACTAAAAAGTTTATGGTTCCTCATGATTTCTATTATTCATTGTCATCAACCTTAATAGTGATTAGTTATAGATGTAGGTTAGTTTCTGTATATCTAAAATACTTGATGCACTTTAAAGACATAATATTTAGACCTAATCCATTATCTATGAGGACATGTTTGAATTTGTTGTACATTATGACAACTTTGATGTAGATAAGGTTGTTATTGAGAGTTCTAAAGGATGAAATATTGCTTTGGTCAAAGGTTAACTATTGGTCTAGGGATAGGTGTCCAACCAAAGCTAAAATTTTTTATGACGTTATGTTATTTAGAACTTGGGATTGGCCTAGGATTTTTATTAGGATATTCATATGGATATTAAATGTATGAAACAAATATAAAATGTAAATTTATGTGGGTGTATTCTAAATTTGTTCCACAATTTCATAAAAATTTTACTTAACAATGGTAAATGGCTTATTTCTAGCTAGCATAATGGGTTGGATAAGGTCATTTGCAAGAGGTTATGGGCCTAGAATGGTAATATTAGACTGTCAAGTTGTGGTTGCACAATCTAGATTAGATATAGGAAAATTGTTACTTGATGATGGTAGATATGATCTAGATAGGACAAGCCTCAATTGTTGATGCACTTGGTTTTGGTCACAGGGCAGTGACAAGTTATTGATATAAGGCCCTAAAATAGTAATCCATAGTTGTTATTGTGCTTGGCTACAATCCTAGGTCAAGGAATTATTATTGACATTAGTATATTTATTTGTATTTTTTGGTAATGCTCTCGGTCTATTAGAACTTGGTATAGGATTAATGGTGATGGTAGAAATGTGACCTCCCATAATATGACATAAAACTTTATTATAGTCATGTACAACTACATGGTAAGTTTTTTGGTTGTTGGGGTAATTTTGGCCTTGGTTCTTCCCATTTTGTTGAATTTATTGTTATTAATATTGATATTATTGTTTTTATCATGGTATTTGTTGATACTATTATTTTTATTATTCTAGTCTTCATTGTTTTTTATTATTTTTATACTATAAAATAGGGTTTTTGTAGATACCTAGGTTTTGATTAGACATAGACACTCTATTATCTAATGTAATCTCCTCATTTTACAACATATTTATCTATGAGGTCCTTCAAATACACATAATAGAGTATGGAATGTCCATGAACGTGATGGTATTCACATAACTCATGCTCTTTATACTTGTCTAGTTAAAAAATTCCCTCAGAATAATTCTTCAATATTGGCCAACTAATCATATTAGCCATGTATAGCTTGTGAAAAAATACTTCAATAGGTTCACCAAGGTCACCAAATAATCAAGGAGTGGGTCTTCTTCTTGGATCATGGGTTTGAAAAAATGGTGGTTACTACATTTGAAGAACTAGTCTAGGTTATTACGTAGGTTGTGCTTCCTAGTTAGGCTACTAATTAGGAACCATTAACAAATAAATGGTGTTTACACCATTTAGACATGGTATGACTCAATTAATCCATTTCCAAAAAAAATTATTTTTATGGTTGTATTTCTTGGATTTTTCATAGTTTCTATTCTAAACTGGCACCAATACTTGCACTTGGACTTGATTAGGGTTCTAAATTGGGCATGTGCCTTGGTTTTGGCTCTAATTTTGGTTCAAGGAGGTTAAAATAATAATATGTTTGTTAATAAGGCCATTTTCAATCTATAAAACTTTGTTAATGATTTATTTAAAGGTATTCACACAATGAATCTCCATATGATAGGATATCTCACTATTCAATTTTTTAGTAAACCCAATGGCCAATTAATTGTCTAGTAAGCTATGGGTGAAGAGACTAAAAAGTGATCTACATATCTATAGGTAAATTTAAAATATACCACCATATTTATGATTTTCTTGAGTGAAATCTAAAAATGAAATATCATGCTCAATATTATAGGAGAAATGCTGCAAAATTTTTATTGAGAGGTCATCAAAATTAGATATGAAATTATTTGGCAAATTGAGGAACCACTATAAAGCCTATCCTACTAGACTTCAAGGAAATAAAAGGAGTAGTTAAATGTCACTATAACAAATTAGATTAGAATAGATAAATAACTCTATTAAATGTGTTTTAGGGTCTTCTTTATCCTTATATTTAATAAATTTTTGTGGCTCATAACCTGGAGAAAATGGTATTGATAGATATTCCATGTTGAATGGGTATAAATACACATAATTTAAATTAAATTTCTTGGTCTGATTTACTCTTTTAATAGAAAAAATCACATCTTTAATTTTTTTAGCTCTTGGGCCAAGAAATTAGATGGTACATTTGGCTAAGGTGGTGGTTGGGCAGTCAAAGGTGGATTATATTAACCAGGGTATACTAGAGGTATTGTTTTCTATGGAATGTTGGTTTTATGGGTGAACTAACTAGGAATATGCATCCATAGATTGAGGTGTGGTTATCAAAACTATGAACACTATTGATAGATATTCTAGTTTAGATTCAATAAATGGCCTTAGTTTTGAGTGAATTGTGGTTGTGATGGAAGGATATGGCTTTGGGTAAAATATTGTGCCTGCTAAGGTTCAGTAAAGACTTATTTCCAACTATTCAAACTTGGATGAATAAAGGGAACTTGTTGACCAAAGACCTATCTTTAAATATATGGCACATCTTGAGTAAAAGGTAATTGTTTCTTGATGGGTACTTATTCAATAGTTGTACCTCTTTGTTGTGTAAACACCTATTATGAACTAGATGTTGATTGTATGTTTGACATTTATATTTGACCAATATAAATAGGTTGTTCATTATAAAAAATTTAATACTATAAATTCATATTGGTCTATGATTATTGAGGTAAATTTATCACTACCCATTGAAGTGGAACATTTATTATCCCCTATTTAGGTGGCTTAGTATTCTACCTCTATTTTGGTGGTAGATTAGATTATGGTAATTGTTATGGAATGTTAGTTTCCACCTATTGAGGTGGGATAACATTAATCACTTACTATTGATGAAAATCACTAATTAGTACTTGATTACTCAATCCCTATTATTTCATTCTTGAAGAATCCAGTGGTTGAGGATTGAAAGTATTATTGTGGTTGGGAAGTAGGCATCCCTTCCCCCTACTATTGTGAACCACTTGTGGTAATAAATAAAGTCACTTGTTGTTTCAATCTATTCATTGGTGTATTTAAAACATTTTTGCTTGGATTGGAAGATGCTTGTGTGTTATCTAACATGTTTGGCACATTGTTCTACATAGAAGCTACAATCACATATTTAGTAGATGGGACATTATACATGTCACCAACTAAATTTAATTTGAAAATGGGTCTATAAATAAATTATTTTGACTTATCAACTCAATTAACACTCCTATTGAAGGAGATAATTCTATGAGTGGAGCATTTTACATGGTCATGGAATAAAAATTATGTGCTAGATTTAAATAGGTTTGATATGCTTAATGAACTTGTATAAAGTGGTCTTCCATGAGGCCCTATAATTTTAAAATAATATTTAGGTCTTGATATGACATAAAGATGTGTGTTTGAGGACATACATTAGAGGATTTTTTAATGGTTTGGGAATAAGGCACGATTAGAGGCATTCTAACTAGACTAGGTAGGTTTTCATGGGGGAAGTCTGCTATAAATTTAGCCCCTACATCTATGGTTGTAATTAAAAAATCATCCTTATTATTAAAAAAAGTGATGATCAAACAAAAAAGGATCATATGTTGATGGAATAATAATGTAATATAGTTAGTGTTGCAATTATTCTATAACTGATGGTATGCTAGTAAGATATTGAATTGTTTTCTCTTGGTCTTAATCTAAATAGGGAGGTGTGTTAACCAAGTATTGGGATAATGAATCTTGACTTTAATCCCTATATTGAGTAGTGTAAGGAGGATAAGGTTATATATCACAAATTACATCATCGCCATATGGGACTAGAACCAAGTTATCATTCATGACTATGTTATCATAACCTGGATTGTACATGGCTCCACTATGAGTGTAATGAGACATATCCAAATCAAAGACTAACATTCTATGAAGATAAAGGTATAGAGTTCTATAAAATGTTAAAATGGGGTTAAAATGACAACTGGTCCAAACATGGATATAAACTTGGTCTAAAAACTTAGTCTAAGAATGGATTTGTTCTCTGAAATAGTCAATGATAAACCTAGTCTAAAATGTATCTAAGTTCTGATGTCAAATGTATCAAACAAATGGTAAAGTGAATGGATAAATCTAAATTCCAAAATTTATAAAAAAGTGTTTCAAATAACTCAAATCGAGGTCTGAAAAAATGGTAAAGGTTGCTAGGTATTTGGGAACAAGTAACAAAACTTCTCAAAATAACTAGGTCTAAAATAAAATGTAAAATGTTAGGTCTTTTAGAAACACAACATAATATCTAGACTTGGCACAACACTATGTCTAAAAATAAATGATAATTTTATATGTATTTTAAAAACATGACACAAAACCTAGAATCAAAATAACTAGGTATAAGAAGGAAAAGGGAAAATTTCTAGGTCTTTTGGAAACATGCAACAAAATCTAGATTTGGAACACACTAGGTCTAAAAACAAGTGATGATTTAGTATGTCTTTTGGAAACATGACATAAAATCTAAACATGGCACAAACTAGATATAAAAGGCAAGATACTTAATCTAACAATTTGAAACACTTTGACTCAAATTAGGTATTTAGATTCAATCACAAATTTGACCTTTGGAAAAATACATTGGAATTTAGGCACATATAAGATAAAATAGTTCCCAAATTTAGGCACAAATATCGCTAAAGCATGCAATTAATTACTCAAAGTTGCACAACCCAAAATTGAGTTAAATGTCCAAGCCAAAATTAGGTGAGGTATAGGTATAAACCAATCACACTTGAATCTAAACTTAACAAGACAAAATTTTAACTTGTTTTTAAAGACTTTGTTCTTAAATGGACAACAAGCTATACCAAGACAGATGACATAATGATACTAGGCATAGAACCTAAAGGTAGATATGATTTTAAAATTGATTAGACACAAGGAAATAAGTCTTTGAAATAATGTGAGTAGCATAATGATGCTATCTTTTATAAAAAGGTATGATAAATGGTTTCATTTCAAAAAATATAAGGAAAAGACCTGGAATGAATTAGGAAATGTAATGACACCCCTTTCAAACAAGTGACACATTTACATGAAAGGTTTATATAAATGACTAAGCTAAAGTGTGGTGTTAAATAGATAACATAACACCTCTTTTAAAAAAACAATGACATGCAAACATGACTTTTTTTTTTACATAGTTTAAACAAATAAATAGTTTTGACTCAAAACAATGCAAGTAAAAGGAAAAGAAATAAAAAACACCTAAGTGTACCATCCTAATCTTGAAATTTGACAAGGTGGATTTGTACTATTAAAATCTATTTATATACAGGCTACTGAGAGGAAATAAAGTTGTTAATCCAAAAAATTTAAATGCACATGAAAATTAGGGTTTTTAATCCCCCTCTTATCTTAATAACTCATAGGGTGACATGAAACTTTGGGTTACTCATCTTGCATTGACAATATATCTATGGTAAGTGGGGTTTGTGTAAAACAATAATTTTTTCATGTTCTAAATGATCCCATATGTGTGGTTAACACTAGGGCATAATAAATATTTTGGATACACACTAACCAACTTGTTGTTAAAAGGTCTTATCCTTTTCATAACCACTACATCTATTAATTACTTAATGTAGTGTGATGTCTTAGTTAAACCTATGTTTTGAGGTAGTCTCTTACTAACGAAGCTTTTTTAACCACTCAAAAAATAATACCAATAAGTTTATCTCAATATATATACTCCTTCCATGTATTGGTTTAAATATATACTAGGAGATGAATTCTTGAGTCGATGCTTCCCTAGAGTACTCATGGGGAGGGTATGAACTCCTGCCAACAAGCTAAGATGCAAAAAAAAAAAAAATGTAAGACATTAGGGTTATTTTAGGATCACCCAAATCACTTATGTTGTTTGGAGTGCCTTATCAAATTTCTTTCCACACTTGGAAAAATTGATAGAATAAAAAATTAAATCATTTTTTATCACCCAAGGTCCCCTAAAGGGGACAGGAGGAGATCATACACATTAGAGTTGGTTTGTAAAACAAAGACACAACAACAATAAAGAAGCAAAAGTTATTAAGAGAATTTAATTAAATTTTGAGTTATTTTTATAACACCAAATTAAATATTAAGTAAAATTGGCTTTTGGATTATTGTGAAAATAACCACTCTTTAGCTAACAAAACATGCAAGTAATAAGTTAGAAGTTTTAACTAAGGTCTTTAGCAAGCAAAAATTGCAACAAAAAAGTTAGATTATCAAACAAATTAACATGATTATATATTATATTTTATAAAAAATACATGAAATTTAAAGTAAAAATAACTACATAATATTAAAATTAAATATGAAACATGTGGTTTAAAAAAATCATATAAAATAGAGTCTAGATGACCCTAAATGAGCCTTAAACAATTGGTCATTTCATAACTTAGTGACCTTGTTGATATGCAAGGTGAATTCATTATTTTTTAGATCAACTTCACATTTGACAAATAAACTTTGCCATTTCATAGGGAATTGTTGACATTTTATAGAATGACTTCATGGTTTAGTAGATAAGGTCCAATTGGTGTGAATGCACTATTTTAATCATAATATCTATATATCAAAGTGATTCCACCATGTTCATCATGAAACCACCATTTTCTTGAAAACATGGAGCAAAAATAATCACATGATATGAAAATTTATGAGGAGGCATAAGGTTTTAAAAAAATCATTGAAAACAAAATCTAAATGACCCCAAAGAATCTTCTAAAATTTGGTCACTTCATATCCTATCGACCTTGCCAATATATAAGGTGAATTCACCATTTTCATTGTAATTTCACCATTATATAAAAACACATAGAAATAGATAGAAAAATACAAATGTGAATTCTACCATTTGTGTCATCAATCTCATGGTTGCATAGGGTGATTGTACCATTTCATAGGGTGTTATTACTAATTTTTAGGGTAAACTCACCATTTTATAGGCTGATTTTTCCATTTACTCCAAAAGTCACAAAACATGGAAATTATAGCAAAAGAGGAGCAAATCAGCCTCAAAAGAGGGTATGAGTGTTAAATTAGATGGGAAAAAATTAACATGTGAGGTACAAGTCCCATTGGGCATGTCATAATGTGAACACAGAATCCAAGAGGCAAGATTAGTATAGTGTTAGTAAAGAAAATAAAATCCAAACAAACACACCATACACTAACACGTCTAGCCTAGACACTACAGAAAGCATATAATAAAAACACAACTAGAAAACAAATTAAATCTTCCTTTTACCTTCCTTTTAGCTCCAAAACTACTTGTTGAGTTGGCTTTCTTGGCTATGTGATCAATAAATATTTATCAATCAATCTCCACTAATCCACATTTCCTTGAAACCTTGGTAATGTTGGTTGGATTAACTTGTCTTTATTTTTGAAAATGGCATGATAACACTATAATTAATCCTTTTATAGGTATTTTGGAATAATAAGATTATAATAAAAAATATTAAAGATCAATAGGTGAGGACTTATATTTATAGCCTCCAAAATTAACGCTTACCCATGTTGATTTAGGTTAGGAATAAACATGGTTTATTTCAAACCAACCCTAGTTTAGTTGAGGCTAAAACTAGTTGAGTCAAAGATGTGGCATGCAATTATGATTTTTAATTAATAGGCATGTCTCATAAATTCATATATATTTTATGAGAACTTGGCAACTCATAAAAGCAATGCTAAATAAGCTTGATATTTTGAATTTATATTTTCAGATATTCATTAATTTTAAATGGATTAATTACCTAAGAATTTAATTTGGCTTAATTATTTGATTCATTTTTCTTAGCATTTTATCACTTTTAGGAATTGTTCAAGTGCCCCACTTAATGAGACCAAAGGCTAAACGTCCATTTTTTAGGTCATAAGGTGACTGGAGATGAATCTGTGAAAGTTTATTATTATGTATAAGATGATACCCAAAATAGGAATGCTTCAACATGATTCAAAGCACTAATATCTAATTTGGATATGAAATTGGGATGTTCAATGATTTATAGGCTTAATTTGCATTGTTTAGTAAAAATTGGTCTGAATTACGATTGGAAAATAGTTATGGCCAGAATGGGGTGTTTAAATATATCATAACAAAATGGTTATATCATTAGATAATTGAACTAAAATATCATTACTTGTGTTTATAACCATAAAATTTTATTAACAGTTTCCCCTACCTTAAAGAGTATACAATAAAACATTGGTATCAAATTGGCTCAATGGACATATATTAAGGAAGATTCTCACATATTGGTCTAAATATCTAGACCACTAGGTTAAAAAGGAATACGTGGAAAAATTTACCACTATATTATTTGTACCTAGTTTCAAAATTAACATGGCACTAATTAATATGATCTAAAGAGTTTTGGACATAATTCATGTAAACAAGGTCATTGTTATTTTGTTATCTATGATTATCAATGATAAGACATTGTCAACCCTATAAGATATTATTTATTTAAATTTGAGATATCAAGTTTTGGGAGTGAGATATGGACAAAATTTATACATGATGTCTTACTTAGTCAATGAGATCTATGGAATAACAAGGTATGATCAAATTTTATGATAGACTCCTTATTTCAAGACTCTAGCCCATTTCAAGTTCTCAAAGATGTATGCACAAAAATTTAGGAATTTTATTAAGGATATTTTTGAATATTATTTTCCCCTATATACAAAACTATCAATTATATATAACTACCTAAACTCTCATAGGAAGACATAAGGTTAATTTAAAACATGGGAGATTATTAAAATTGAGGGATTCTCTATATCCCAACTATGTACTTGAGGATCTTGTAATGTAAGAGGTGGAATATTAAATTATTCATTTGGGTGGATGTAGAAAAACAAAATCCATTACTTCAAATTCTATTGAAAATATTAAGGAGATATTTTAATGTATGGACAACAATATAAATAATAATATCATACATGCCTTCATTCAATATTGATGATCATTATCTTAGGAAATAAGATTCAAAGGGAAACATGAAAGTACATACAAGATCATTGAGGGGAAAATTTAAAATAGTGTAAAACCACCATCCTCATTTCCATGATTGGATATATTTAAATGTAAAGAGTGATTAATAACTCTCAATTAAAATCTAGGATGGAGGGATAAGAAGTTAACCTCTAAGATAGGAATATTCACAATAAATTGAGGAAATGACCAATATATCTACATCTCATGATGATTTACCCAAATATTTATCCAAATTTCAAGAATAATGTGCTATAATTATTCCCTCTATTAATCTATTGAAGGGTAATTTCAACTTCAAAGGTAACATAGTCCCCTACTTCATATTGTGTTTAATATCCTCAATACATTTAAGTTATTTATAATCCAAAATGTATAATCAAATAACTTGTAACAAAAATATGTAGAAAAGTTTGTGGGAAATTCTCTTTTTTCTCCCCCCCATTAGAGGATGCACCATTTTAAATCTATGTTTCAATGCCTAAAACTAAAATCTTAACCCCTTGACTCAAATAAAAATATCCAAATTAATAAGGTATATAATAGTAAATTATGCTACAATGTATTTAAAGGAATCATTAAAACATCATTAGCATAAGTTTTGAGTCAATCTTAGGCTACCACTGAAGCATAGGTTTTTCATTACCTGGTGGCATAATAAATATCTCTCCTCCTATGAATACTTCATTAGAATTAGATTTATAAGTCCCACTCTAAGGAAAATAATTACCTTCTTAGCCTAAAATTCTCTCACTTTAGGATACACTATCAATGGTCCCATTTAAAATATTTTCAACTTCAACGACTACTATCATATTTGGGTTACCTAGTGTTATTTGTTGTGTTATGTATAAACTAAAGGAACCTAAAACAAATGAAAAATTATCTTTATTACACTAATATTGCTTGATATATAAAATATTTTATTTGTTTAAGCCACACATCCAACCCTTATTGAGTCAATTTATATCACCCCTCTAGTCACATCCTCTATCCCTACTAACACCATATAATCCCCTGCATCTCTAACATTCAATGCATTAATTTTATCTAAGTATACTCTCATTCTTCCATTGATCATTCCCCTTCTAACCATATCATATACCTTAACCACAATGGTATGTTTTTTTACTATTTACATTAAGAGGAAGAAAAATTGATAGAAAAATTATAGCTTTACAAGTCTCAAAGGAAAAATGTTATTATAGTTGATAAACCTAAGGTAAAACTATAGTTTCAACAAGTTATGGGCAAGCTCAAGAGGGTTACAATAAGGAAAATAACTAAATGGGATAATCCCACTTTATGTGAGATATAATAAGTATTCACATTGACTAGAAAGAAAAATTTCAATTTCAAAAAATAGGATGAATTTGAATAAGTTCCTGAATCTCTATTAGTAATAAATAGGGAAATGGTAAAGAAAATTATCTAGGGAATGAAATATAAAATGAGAATGATATAATAATATACAAAGGCAATGGTTATTTAAAGTATCATTGAATAATTTTTAAATTATTTGATTATTTTTATAAATTATTGATCGCCAATTTTAAAATAAATAAGAAGAGTTATCCTTTTGAGTAAAAGGTTAAATTATATCAAGAGAACATTATTAGGATGGAGACTAAGATTTAGAATTTGACTAGGGTGATAAATAATAATTTGTTTATAAATTTGAATTTTATGGCATTAAATTATATTGGTCTTATTCATAACATTTTTATACATGTATGCTAATTTCTCTTCAAGAATGGTATAATAGTATGACTTTTTACATTAACTCTATTGATAGTTAAGCATATACAATTATAGACTTGTTTTAATATGTAGGTATTCTTTAATTATTTTTAAAAATTAATTATTTTATACCCCATGTATAGTTCACACGTTAGTTTATCCCCTTTATTTAAAATTTTATTAGGAGAGCCTTAGAATAAAATCAATGAGGAAGCAATGAGGTCATTGAATTAGTGTATTATGCCAAAGAGAACATTAAAAGAGCCACTTTAGTTAAAATATCCTTTTATGATCCACTTGAAAATAATGAAACATTATTTAATAAGTTAGATTATATGTTTAGATTTGTAACTAATAATTTGGCAAGTATAGATGAGGATTACCAAGAATGTAATCTTGATTTCCAAAGTCAACAAACAAGTTATTTTAAATAACTAGATAAGGCCCAATGATCTAGGAAAATAAAACATATTTTTTGATGAGTGTTTCTCTTATAAAATAATTGTATATAATTTATTACATGGTTTACATTAAGAATAAATTTATAAAATTTGTTTTAAAACTTTTCATGAAAGTTAGACTTCTAGTTGTGGTGGTGACCATGTAAAAACTTATATATACACTTTATATTCACCTATTTTAGAGAGGAAGATTTTATGTAATATAAGCTCATTAATTATTCAAAAAATTTAGTGAGTTATGTTGTTTTGGCTTCTTTAGTTTCTACGTGATGCATGATTTATTTTAATTAAATTGAAAAATATATTTAAATAAAGTTCCTAGCTGGTAGTTGTTTTAAAATTAATACTTATCTTATAACTTTGATTTTGTGAATGAATGTGCATATTAAGATATTTATCATAAGTCAAACTATTTAAAATTTATTTCATATAATTTTTTTTTTAATATATTTCACTCAAACCCTTCATTTTATTCATTTAAATCTAAGTAACAAAAAGAACTAAAGGAATATTAACTAAATTACATAATGAGTTTAAAAACATGATATGATAGAAAAGTATATCTCTACCAACTTAGAAAATAATATTTTATTACATGCCTTTTTTTATATATATTTTATGTTTTATTCAGTCAAGACATATATTTGTACATTAGCATCATTATTAATATCCATCCCTAGTATAGTTTAGTCTAATAGTTAGGCTAAATATTACATTTGTAGGTGAAAATTTGGGACAAATTAGAGACCATATCACTTATTCATTATTCCACCTCTATGTCATTCATAAAACCACATATCTAAAAAACAAAATTTGGGTTTATTTTGTAATCCTAAAATGAGAGGGATTATTATATCAACCTATTAGATTAGGTGTAAGAAACTCAACTCAACAGGATAGTTGGTGCTATAAGGAGGGCATATAATTTATAATTGTTTTTAATCCCATTATCAATTTGAGTTAAATCAATCTAAACATCCCTACAAGACTAACTAAGTCAAACTTTGAATACGAATTTATTCATCTTCAACCATTATAAGTCCATCAAAGGCCTATATTTGATAAAGGAAGACCTAGATTCTCATGCACTATACTAAATTCACCTATTAACCCTAATTTTAGAGCATTCACACCAATTTTTTCATGATTAGAAAGAAAATGATAAATATCTAAGGAAACATCCATGAACTCCTAAGGAATCATGAGGGATATATCCTTTGATTTGTTACTACTAAAACTAAAATATAAGATAATATTACATTTTTCCAATCACCTTGTGAACTATTGAATATAGAACATGATTATTTTGCTTGTCAAAAATTTCCATTCTTATTACAATATGCTTCTTATGACTGGTTCCTCAATTTTAATATAATTTAATTCATGATTGGAATAATTTTGAGACTAATTTGGTAACAAAATTTGGAAGATTAATATACCCTAGCATTCTCTATCAATAGTTTTCTAATATTAGGAGAGAACCACATGAACATATCAAAGCTTTGAATGTAATATTTTAAAATATTTAGACACATTTTTATTGTCTATATTGACCCAAATCTCCTTTTCCCCTTAATATGTATAGGAATTAATTTCACCTAATGACTATTGTGTTCCTAAGATGAGTTGCACAAACAAATGATTTATCAAAGGTGTATTATAAAGATATCAATATTGATAGATAATTTAACCATGGGGATTTATTTTTACAATCATAAATCCAAATATATTGACTCTCAGTCCAACTCTAAATGTAAACTAGAATTTACCTTTGCTCAATCTTCCCCAAATCACTAATGTGTTTCCATTATAGCAAGTCACCCCAAATCAAAAACTTCTATTTTTTAATGATCAAACTATAATGCTAAATTAAAATAAAAATTTGATTATTAGTGTTAATAATTATCATATTATAACCCAAGAATCATAAAAAAATGAAATTAGATGCAATACAATGCATGGTTTAAAAATTTTACAATTACTTTTTAAGCCTTTAGAGATATGTACGAAACATATACATAGATAACAATACTTGGAATTATACCTAATATCGGTTAAATAACAAAACTAGTCATCACAATAATTATTATCCATCACAAAATAGACTCCTTAAAATCAACATCTATGAGGTAACTTTACCCAATTTGTGTAGAGTACACAACACTACTTATCATGATGAACTTGATTGTACTAAATTTTTTAATGGTTTTTCAAAAAATTGGAATAAAATGCAAGGATATGTGGTAGTTCCAAATCATTATAACATTGTAATCACTTCCTACTCTTTTAGTACATACTACACACATATTACAACCTTGATGTTGGAGACTTTTATCTTCTTTGTACAAAAAGACAATGAGCCTTAGGAAAGCACTAAATAAGACATGATTTTAAACCATTCCAATGTAATAATTAAGAATTTTAAATTAAAATAGAACATCCCATCATAATGTTACACCACCAATAAATATTACCATATCTTCTATTCCTAAATTAAACAATGATCCCCCACCTCTAAAAGGTAATGACCAATGTCCTCCTAAAAAAGTGTAGCTTAATCTCAATAAATGTGGTTAAAATTTTGTAGATGATATGAATAAAATTAAATAAAACATCACTTTGTATGTGTTGGATCATTTTATATGAAAAATGAGACTTGTTAAAATCATTAACTAAAAATCCTACTCTAAATAAGAAAAATACATCACACATAAATATAGTAATTCACTAGACCAAATCTAAGGTTCATCATTTCCTCTTTACTAACACAATATATTTTAATAACTTACATAATTTCTTGGTTGACTTAGAGGATTCAACCAATGTAATGCTAGCAGTATTTTTTTATAAAATTTCGTCTAACTCTAATAAAGTTTGACATAATTATGGTCCAATTAGATAAGTCTGATGTGAAAGTCATTAGGGAACTATTTAATGTCCACATGAAATGAAAATTCAAGCATGGGATAGAAAACTTCTTTGACATACAAGTGGTGGGAATTAATGAAACTTATGGAATTTTATTGAGTTATGATTGGTCCAAAACATTCAATGGCTATATGGACACTTATTTATCACATATGTGGTCTCCTTGGATAGGTGTTACCAATAAGATAAAAGTGTAAATATAACCTAAAATTCAATACATGATTATTGAGAATAACACTAAAAATGAAAATAAGAATTTTTGTTTCATCTGATATTGGTATTTACACTCTCACTACTAGGTCATCTATTAATAAATAAGAAATTATTAATACACTTGAAATTTTAACATTTCAATTTTATAGGTTTCATTCTAAACAATTATTTGGAAGAGTAATTTATTTAGTTGATCTACATGGAAAAAAATATCTTGCTGGGTATCACTTAAAATTTACTTACACTAACAATCTTCTTCAATATGAGGCTTTGATTATTGGTTTATAATTTTCATTAAATAATGGAATGATATAATTTTAAAAAGGTGTATTTATAACTAGTATTCAACCAACTTAGGATAAAATTCCAATGTGAGTTATCACATCTTAGAAAATATAAACATAGAGCATATAACTTGATATAATCATTTAATTCTTTTAATATTATGTCAATTCCTAGGGAACAAAATAAAGGTATTAATTCTTAATCATATTTAGATACAATTATTTTCCATTGAACAAATCTAAATTTTTAAAATAAATAAATAGTTAAGCTAGTCCCAAGCCCTTGGGTTCCTAATAACATTAACAAGTTTCAAGTGTTTGAGGTTCACTAGAAAATTGTTTAGTTTATGAATAACATATGTGTATTTAAACAAAAACTATTTTATGAAGGGGAAAAATAATTCATTGATATAAATTAATTACCAATGATTGGATCATGTATATGAGGTAAAAATTACAAAAGTAATGGTTTCATTATGATTAACTTAGACACGTGATAAAAATTATAGAAATTAAAATTATAGTGAACAA
Organism: Torreya grandis; assembly: GCA_037957365.1. Taxonomy (NCBI): domain Eukaryota; kingdom Viridiplantae; phylum Streptophyta; class Pinopsida; order Cupressales; family Taxaceae; genus Torreya; species Torreya grandis. The sequence continues at coordinate 963,231 of JARHVA010004517.1, read as the reverse complement.
GAATCTACCATTGTTAACATGCGATCAATATAAAATCCTTGTTACATTAATATAGTCTTGATTTTATTTATATCTAATAAATAATAACTAAAATTCATTTTCCAATAGTATAAATACATAATCTCATGGTCCTATGATGACTTGAAGATATTTTATCTAACGGTAATCACTCAAACTATTCCACTTAATGATGTAAAAAGACCTCAAAGACAAAGGCAAAGATTAGACAATACCATAATGGAACTCATCATACATAAATAAATTCAAATTTTACTTGAAACAATAATTATTTTAACAATCTAATATTCAACATGGGTTTCTAATTTAGTTAAGGTCTGTAAGAATAATGGGGAGATTAAAATTTTTATTGATTTTCAAAATATAAACCAAGCATCAGATAAGGAAAATTACACATTTACATCTATGGATGAGGTAATTCATTTTTCTAGTGTCTCTAAGATGATGTGTTTTATAAAAATATTGTCAATATTCAACTAAGTTATAGTTGACTAGGATGACAGAATAAAAAAACATTCGCCACTAAGTGGGGAATATTTTATTACAAGAGAATGCCTTTAATATTGATAAATGTAGGTGCAACCTTCCAGTGTGATATGGATTTCACTTTTCAAGGTTTGGTTGGCCAATGCATTATTATTTATATGGATTATATAACCATGTTTTATATAAATAGGTCTGAACATGTCCATCACTTGCATGACATCTTTGATAGAGGAAGAATGTATCTAATATCACTAAATTCAAAAAGATAATTTTTGGATTTATGTAATTATTGGGTAATATTGTCACAAATTAAGGAATAAAAATTAATCCATAGATGGTTAACACTATTTATAAAATATCACTTGCAAAAAAAAATAAAGAATTGAAATCATTTTTAGGTAGAAATAATTTTATGATAAAATTTATTTATGGTTTTGTCAATATTTTAAGATCTTTGGATTCTATGATAAAATAGGATGAAATAATGGAATAGATAAATGAATCCAAGAAATAATTTTAGGTCATTAAAAACATTATTATTCAATCTATAGTATTAATTAGTTTATATTTTATAAAAGACTTATACATGTATTATTTTGCATGTAATCATACTATCATAGTTATTATTACAGAAAAATTAAATGATGAGGAACACCATATTATATATATAAACAAAAATTAAAAATATGTGGAATTCAAGTAATCTATTATGGATTAAAAAAATGATACACATTGATTAAGACTATTAAAAGGTTTAGAAACTACATATCACATAACAAAGTTTATGTCATTATCCAAGATCCAACATTAAAACTTATATTATGACATAATGAACTAGAATAATGTAGAGGTAAATGGATGGAATTATTTCAGGAGTATGATATATAAGTTAGGACATCCATAGTGGTATGAGTTTAAGGCCTCATACAACTCATAACTGAAATAAATGCTAGTATTGTTGTGAAGCAACAAGTTGAAACCCAACTCATAGGTATATATGATCCACTATTTTTTATATGACACCTTCCCTCTAGAAATAAATAAAATAATAATATATTTAAGGTTTAAATTATCTCACTTTATGATAAGGAAGGCTGTTATATATTGAAACAATTATAAAAATATTTTCCTCTATTGAATATCTAAATAACTATATAAAAAAATCATGAGTAATTTTCATGAAAAATTAGGTAGTGGTCATGCCACTAGTAATGTGACAACACATAAAATTATATGATAAGTTATTATTACCATACTATTTTTTAATTATATAATATCCATGTGAATACATGCTATGAATTCTAGTCATTTTCTAAAATGGAAGTGCATGACACTATGCAATTATAACCATTAATTTAAGGTCAGTCATTTTCTTAGTAAGGGTTAATTTTTTTTGGTAAATTTAATATTAATTATTATAATTGTTCAAAAATTAATGCTAATATAACAATATTTTACAATATCTATTGAATTTTCTGCTAAAAATATCATCATAGTGAAAGAAGTTATTAATTGTTTGGAAGAACACATAGTCACAAGGTTTGGAGAACAATTGTCCCTTGTCTATGATAATGGACATGATTAAAAACTATAAATTTTATTGATTGCGCCTATGATAAAAAAAATTACTCTAAAAATCTCACCTAATTATTATTCCCAAAATAATGACACTGATAAGTCCATAGGTAATAATTTGAATAATGCAATCAAGAAGTCTATTGTGAAGGGACTAGTAGGTGTAATTTTATATTAAGATACATACTTTGGGCTGAAAAAACAAGATAGAAGTAAGAAATTAAATATTCACCATTTATACTAGTTTATAGTCAACAACTTATATTCTCAATTAAACTAAGGATTCATACCTACCAATTTATTCATGAATATATCGAAGAAAAAAATTGAGTATAATCAATAATACTCAATATTATCCAAATGGAAGACACAAATGTTGTACCCAACACCCCCCTTTTTTTAGAAGGAAATGGGGACCCACATTTTAGAAATATGATCCTAGTGAGGAATCCTTTTCATATGTTTTATGTAAATTTTGGAAATTTGGGACTTTTACTATTCTAGTGGATGTTATCAGCATTATGATTATTGTGTTTATGAGATGAATTTGTGTACTATAGATTAATCCTTTGGGATAATTCCTTTGGATTTTGTGCAAAACTATCTTTCAAATGTATTATTTTTGGAAGTTTACGGTCCTACTTCCTATGGGATTATTATTTTGGAAGCTTCAGTTTATCAAAAATATTGTTTCAGGATCCTTGTTTGAAAAACTTCTTCTAACAAAATTTAGCCTATGGACCACTGGCCTTAAGAGATTTTAGACTGCATACATTTTCCCCAAAACAAATTCCCAATGGATTATCATTTTGATCCTCTCTAACTTATCCTTTAAATTTTTTTAAATAACCCTCAAGCATATAGAAGTACCCTTTTTAAATTTTAAAAGTGCCCTTTGGCCTTTACAAAGTAGACCCTTTGGGAAAATTATGCCCTGAAGTAGACCATTTGGCTTCCCTCTGCCTACCCTTTTAGACCCTTCCAACTAACCCCTCAATCTTTTTCATACTAAACAATTTACACCTTATTGACCATTTTTTAGGGTATATATCCTTTGGTTTTATGCTGCCTACCCTTAGGTATTTTGGAATTTCCTTTAGAGATTTTGTTCCATGCCTTTTCCAATTCCTTTAGACATTTTGTCTAAAATAAATACCCCTAAGTAAATACTAAAAGGATACTTTGCCCTAAACCATTCCCTTTGGATTTATTGTTTTAGACATTTTATTCTAACATAAAATCACTAAAAAAATTCCTCTGAAGGGAACCTACCCTTTGGATTTGGTTGAACCTACCCTATCAGATCTTTGTCCTATGTTGTGTGCCATTTTTCAAGTGGCCACCTACCCTATAGATCTTTCAAAAATTACCCTTTGGCCTTTATGAAATATCCAAGTGCCATTTTTGACCTACCCTTTGGGACTTATATCTCAAGACCTTTTTCTATATAGCCATTTCCTTCCAATTTTTATTTCGAGCATTTTGTCTGATGCAAAATCCCTAAAAGAATTTGTCCAAAGGGCACTTGCCTTTTAAAATTATTGAACCTGCCCTTTGAGTTAAAGCCACATAACCTTTAGGTTTTTCCAAGATTACCCTTTGGGACCATTTAAGTGATCCTTAACAATGTGAAAGTTCCCTTAAAAAATCAAAGATGCTCTCTAAACTACCCTCTAGTAATTTCAGAAGTGCCCTTCAACATTTACAAAGTAGACCCTACAAGACTTTTACCATCAATAAAATTCCCTATAAATTGGACCCTTCAGACCAAAACTACCCTTTGGAAAGTTTTGAAGTAACCTTTAACTACAAAATATCCCTCTAAAATAATTACTTTGGAACTTTTGCTCAAGTCCTTCAGAATAATAGTTGCAAGAATTTTATCTAAAATAATTCCCTCAAAGGAATTATCTGTGAATGTTAACCTGAAATCATATTTTCAAATGTTATAATATTTAAGGGAATTTTTACAAGGAAAATTATTGTAATTAATTCCATAATTAGTAAAGGTAAAATATTTTATATTTGATAAATACTAAGGATCCATGCCAACCCAAACTAACAAATTTAAAAAGTGAACGTTGGATATTTAATATCGTATGAACTAGTATTCAATGCAAGACCTTATGTAAATGATATGAAAAAAATGAAGTCATCTTTTGAATTCAATTTATCTTTAAAATGAAGTATCCTCATCTCCAAACAATGATTGAGGGACCTATTTTCTACTTCAAATAGTATACAGTGAACAACAATCAAGCTAGAGCTGAGTTAATCACATTATTATACATGTATACACATGTTGCACATTGAGTAAGATACATGCACAAACATGCAACCATCACTTATTCATCAATGTCATCTCAAGGAACTAATCCCCCATCTGAATTCTCAATCAAAGACTCTATAGAATTCAAAGACACCATCTTTGATGTAGGAGTATTTAAAGATAAGTATCACAATTATTCATAGCTTTGGGATGTAATTGATTCAGTTGATATATTTTCATTAGATGATGAGATAGTACTATCAAAAAGGTTATTTTTTCAAAAAAAATTATCCTAAAATAAATAAAGATTACACTTTTCCATGGTAAATATAGAAGTCATGCCATATATTGACCTTCTCAAGGATTTATTCTTTGTTGGTAAGATATCACAAGATGCCTACTTGTTGCATTTTTATGGAGATATAGTAGTCACATGCATCTCTAGAAGTGAATTTTAAGGATATATATCTCTTATCATCCCAAATTAATAATATGATAAGCACACCTAGGTACAATTCAAGGTTTAAACCTCAATTATAATGTCATTCTCTTCATTATTACTCCCAGGCAAGACTATCACCTGGCAAGGAATGAAGCCAAAGGGAGCAATCCTAATCAACAAATTTAGAATGGGAATAAAAATAGGTATGGCTCTACTCAATAGGTTATATAGGATTTTAAACATCCATTTCATAAATTTGGATTGGGTGCCTTTATTGTATATGATGTTACCACATGATGTTGATTATACCTTTGGGAAGGTAATTAGATTTAGATTAAGAGAGTAGATTGTACACAAGGATAAATTCCCCACTACCATAGAAGAATTTTTAATTATGTCATATTTGGTTGATGTATTTATAGGGACATATTAAAAATACTTGGGAAATAAATGGGCTTCAGCTATAGATTGCATATAAAATAGAATTTGTGACCATTTTTAATTCATGTATATATATGCTTATCAGAAGCATATGGTCAAAATATGAGAAGATGTCTATCCACATGTATGGTAAGCCATCCATGGCTCACTCATGCCTTGTATTAGGGAGAATATTTTGAATAATTTGAGTGTTAAGGGAGAATACTTCTTATATCTAAACTTTACAGCCATTATGATCTAGGGGAATAAGGTGAAGCCCCTATGTCTCCACAAGTACATACCTAATAAGTTGGTAGAAGAAGAAATTACTTTCTAATTATGGAAAAATATTGAAGAATATTTTACCAAGCATAAATAAGGCTTATTATTTGGAATCCTAATCTCAATTGATAGGATGGTATACTAGATAAGGAAGCATTTGGGATATATTGGAAGTAAGAGGGATCATTATGGCTTCCCTACAATGGCATAGAGAGATTGGGACCCCCATGGGCATATCCAATAGTATATTCATTGGTTCAACATTCCTTACTACCTTAAACCTTATTGATATGACTTCCTTTTATTGAATGATGCATTTGATGAAGAAGTGCTGGAGCAAGTATAGATTTTTGGGCTATAGGAATATCATTTGAGAATGATCCAAATTGAACCTAGTATCTCTACTAGGGAACTAGACAAATGAAGAGATATTTTCAAGGGATGGCAACATTAAAACTTTTAGAAAGGGAAATCTATAGAGAAATAAGCTTTCTCATCTCAAGGACTTTCATTAAAATTCAAGTTGAAATTGATCAAGAAGGAACTTAGGCTCCCTAATCTTAGTGTATAATGAGGAGGAAAAAGAGGAGACCATATCTATTTGGACTTTGATAAGGAAAAAATGCCTACTACTAGCACCATTCAAGTCCCTATGGCTACCTAAAATATGTCTACTATCTCATCTATTTGGGTAGCTATTACATAAGTAGCTCACCTTCCTCTCATGACTCTCCCATTCAGGGAAAGACCCCCTTAGTTTACACCAAGAAGCCAAGGACTCCTATAGGTAGCCACACAACTCATACATCCCAAGGGTTTCCTATTCTACCTTTGAGCTCATAATAATCAAGAAGATATGAAGTCATCATCAAGGACCTAAAAAATGATTCAGATGAGGAGACTGAGTTGGAGGAAGCCAAGGATCTAATCCTTCAGAAGGACCCCATCAAACTTCAACATTAAGGTACTTATACCTTCTCAAATTTTCCTTTAGTTTCAATTTCCATTATTGATTCATCACCTATCTCTTAGTGGAATTTCCCTCTACCTCATCCATCCCTTCCATTTCCACAACCACCATTGATCCCTCCATTATCACTAACACACCATTTCCCATAGTCATTCCCTTTGTACCTACTAGTACTTTTGCTATGAGAATTTACAAAAAGAAGAAGGCAACTAGGAAGGTGTAGACTGCTCTAGCCACTTCACAACTTCATTTTTAATCCACACAACTCTCACTTCCACTCCCCACTTATACTTATATATAAAAAGCCATGGTGGTGAGCACCATCAAGGGGAGGAAGGCAAAACCTCACATTTTTGTAGTCCACCCACTTCTTCAAGTTGGAGGAGTGGATTGGTAAAAAATAAGATGGCCATCTCTGCCTAATGTCTTAAACAAGGCTAGTAAGAAATAAAAGAGGGGATAAGAGGAGGTTTAGTAGGAAATTATGGTTACAATTATTGAGGCACCCCTCAACATTTCACCTTGGGATATTGATTTGAGGGTAAAAATGCAAAAATATAAGGTCACTGAGCTTCCATATATGTTCACGTTGTTTGACCCCTTAACTAGTTTAATCAAGAGAGTTAAGAAGAGAAAATTTGAGGATGACCAGGGAGTGAGTATCATCCTTGAAGAGTGACAACTAGTGTTCTCCTTCATAAAGATGTAGAAAGGAAGCTAGGGGAGTTTTCATATGAATAAAATCTCTTATACCTACCTTGATCACATAAGGATGTAGTGGTGGCCATCCATGAAGGTACAAAGTTAGCTTGTTAGGAGCTATAGGAGGAAGTGTAGGAAGTATGAGCACAATTTGAACAATTGAAAGAATAATCTAGTTCAATACATGTTCCTACAAGTATCAAAGCTAAGGTAAAGGATTCTACCTTAAAATTTCATGATTCTCTATATGCCATGGAATTCATGAAGGTTGAGATGGTGTCAGACATAAGCTAAGAAAATAAACTCTATGGCTCTTTGGCTCAAGATAGTACCAAGCTTAAAATACTAGTTGCCTATATAGGCAACTCATTATACAACCATCTTGATCTAATGAATACATTTGAGGCATCTAATGCCCTAAACCTAGTTATTATTAAACATGAGGAGGTCAAATATTGGTTGATAGTAGTTGTAGCCTTAATAATAGATTACCAAGCATATGAAGCCCATCTCCAAATTTTGAGTGAGTTGAAATTATCTAAATCAAGGGATTATATAGGTAAATTGATTAGTAAAATCAATTTTGACAAAAATGTCTAGGAGGCCACTGATAAATTCAAACAAAACATACAAGGATTTGTGGTGGAAAGCATAGAAGTAGAGTTAAGTAAAGTGAGAAGGAAGGTGCCAAAGTGGAGATTTTTAGAAGTAGGTTCCAACTTACTAAGGATGAACATGCACAACTCCTTGGGCTAACTAAGAGACTTCATAAACCTTCACTACTTAACTTGGATATCATTCATTAACATCATTAAATGGAACATAAAGTATATAATGATAATGAGGTGAAGAAGAAGCAAACTTCTAATAGTGGAGTTACATCCTCAGTTTCTACTCTAACTTTTACTCTTACAAAATCCCATGCAGCATTCTAGATGACACAACCTTAGACGTATGCATGTGTTACTCTTAGAAGCATGTATATTTAGATTGACCTTATAAAATAGAAAAATCATTGCAAAATTTATTTCATATTTTATTATGCATGTGTTAAATATTTTTGTAAAGTTAATTTGTCTATTTATAACTTTTTTAGCTTTTTCTTAAATGGTTTTAACCATGGCTAGAAATACACGATCTAAACTACCACATGTAACTAACATGCATGTACTTAGAGGATGAGGTGGTCCTTTCACCAAGATCTATAAATATAATTATATCACCCAAATTTATTTTTTAGAGTTAAATTTTTTTTAATACAAGAGCAATAAGCAATTTTGATTGACAACAAATGTTTTTGAGTATTTTTTCCCCATTTCATGTTATTAGTTGTTATTCCTATGGTTGTTTTGTTTTAATAATATTTAGTGTGCTAACATTACAAATAGATTCTTGATTATTTTAATTGGTATGCTAATCTTGGATGTTCAATAGCTATTGGAGATTGGCAAACATATTAGTTAAAATAGTCAAGTTAATTTGAATCATATTTTATGGATGTGTATTGGTGTTTTCTTACTGTAGTCTTCTAAGTATGTGCTACATCTACCTTAGATAATCCATTATCTTGACTCATAATATCAGAATTGAAGGGTGTGAAATAACATCCATAATAAGAGAAACCTTTGTCTGAGGCTAGTGGACTTCATACATCTTTGTTCCCTTAGACTCTTAGTTGTGTTTGATTGCTTATGTGAAATTATTGCTAGTAACAGGCACTAGTTTTAAGGAAATATAGGTCCATCTAAACACCAACCAAGGAATTAATGCCTAAGAACCACAGATATTGATTTTATACCCTAACTTACCAACTTTTTGTTTTTTTATCAAGATCTACCCACTATAGAATAGAAGTTATCCACCCATCCAATTCACATAGGATTTCACTCTATTAGGAAGCTACAGCTCCACCCAAAAACATTGTTAATAACCTAAATACCCTATCATCTATCTAATTGATAGGTTGTAAAAGACTGTATACCTAGAACTCATTCCTTGGAGTAGAGTTTATCTCCATTGAGATCTTAAAATGTTAGAGGCTACCTCATTATGATTATGGTATGCATAAAAAATGCATCAATAGTTTCATTGGTGTTAAAAGGTGGGCTTGAATTTCCTCCCAATAATAGAGGTTAACCCTTACATAAACTTACCCTAGAGTCACCAAGGAGAGTGACCAGATCTAATTCCTAGGTTGGTTTATTAGTATGACCCTTAGCAAGCCATATAAGACCTAAAGTTATGCCAATACCTCTAGTTCAGAATAATCCACCTCCACAAAGGCACCCTTCACATATAATGAACCTTTTGTTTGCTAATCAAAAAATGGCCTAAAAGCAGCCTTGGTTAGTTGGATCCACCATTGTCATCCCAAGATATGTGGATGATTTACCTCGAAACCCCAAAAAATATTTTCCATCTTTTTCTCCTTCAGGGATAAGGACCATAGAAACACATATTAAATTTGTTAAAGCTACCTTAATATTGATGGATGTAGTTGATGAGGATGTTGCATGTCAATTATTACCTTTTACCTTAATGTATGTTTCTTATGATTGGTATTTGAATCTAATGGAAAACTCCATCACCAATTGGGAGGATTGTTAAATGTATTTTATTATGTAGTTTAGATAGGTCACCAATCTCGGATTGATATATCAAAACTTCACCATCATGAAGAGAGAACCCGATGAGCCCATTCATGATTTCAATGTAAGATGGTAAAATATGTATAATTCATTGACCCTTGGGTATAAACCATAACTGATTTTAGCATTAGAGATCTAAAAAAATGCCTTACACGCCATTACTACCATGTTCCTAAGAAGAGAACTTGATGTCAATTCTTTGACACTAGCATTCAAAGAAGACATTAACATTGATAGATAACTCAATCCATAGACATCTAGGATACCTAACCTTAGTAATGGAATCTTAGCACTTAATCTAATAACACATTTAAAGAATTTTTTTGGCATATAATCAAAATCAACTGTACATGCTTCATCCATTGACATAAATGATAACCAAATTTTAGATATCTAAAAAATCATGTGACAAGCAATAGTGGGAAACTTGCTTCTCATAGCTAATCTACAAGGTGTAGATTCTATAAAAGTTAAATTGGATTCTATCCAAAAGATGGTTTATAAGTTGAGAAATGATTTTTTGAATATGCAACAAAAACTAGGCAATACCAATACTTAGGTGGGAAACCAGAATGCTAGGTTCAAAATATATAATAGGCTCATTAACAGGCCCACAAATAATATGGATCAATTTGGTAGACTCCTAAATATCAACATCATTAAAATAAATATTCTCAATTGGTGTAGAATACATAATACACCTTAGCATGGCAATCTTGACTATATTGAGTTATGTACAATGTTTGAAATATTTCGAAGGGAAGTAACTAGGTAGGATCACATGAATAATCTGCCATAATCTCATTAGGACACTAGATCTAATAACATAACCATGTTTTTTGAGACCCGTGAATTCCACTTCCTAAGATAAGATGATAATGAACCAAAAGATAATTTAGAATAAGTTCATACCTTTCAACAGTTTCAAAAAGGTGCATACAACTTGAGGATCAACTAGCCTTTGACCACATTGACTCCTCTAAACACCATGGTAATTCTACCCAATCCCAAAGTAAACAATAATCCACCCCATCTAAAGGGGAATGATCCACTACCGAGCAAGGAGGAATCAAGAAAATGTGGAGGATACAACATCATCGAAGATATGAAGAAGATAAAGGACAATATTATGTTGCATAAGTTAACCTAAATCATTGAATAAGAGTTGTTATGGAAGTCTAGTATTGAAAAGACACCTGTATAGAAAACTAGGACAACTTTAGATAGAATAAAAGAAGTAAAAGTGGTTGATACCAATGTTATCTATAAGAGTAAGCCTGAGGCACCTCTATTCATATTGACCATTAGAGAATTTGGTATGAATATCCATAATTTTTTGGTTGATTGTGGGCCATCTATTACTATTATGCCTACTTCAATATGTAAAAATCTTAGTTTTACTCCCAATCCTTCACAGTGATTAATATCTTAACTAGAAAAGATGGTAGTGGCATTAGTGGGAGCACTAAATGGTGTACACATTTAAGTATCATTAGAGCCAAGAGTCTAGATAACCATCAAAATTTTGGTAGTGGATATACTAGAAGGCTATAGATTATTGCTAAGTAGAGATTGGTCCAAAATGTTTAATGGATATCTTTCCACAAACTTCTCATATATTTGGATACCTTGGAGAGGAGTAGCAAATTACATTAGAATTGATAGAGAGCCTAAGATGAAATACCCCATCACTGATTACAATGTCAATAAGGAAGATTTAAAGTATGATTCTCCCTCATTGGGTATTTATACTTTTACCACTCACAATTTAGTGCAGAACATGGAACTTGAAGGTTTAAACCAACTATGAACAATGAATTTTGATCGAACCATGTACAATCAAGGATCAAGCGTGAGGATTTAACTAATTGATCCTTAAGGTAAGAATTTATTATCCACCTATAGATTGTTGTTTCCTTGTAAAATTAATAGAGCTGAGTATGAGGCTTTAATTTTTTGACTATATTTTGCACTAAAGAGTAATGTAGAATAGATAAAAGTGTTTATGGACTTAGAGCTAATAGTCTACTAGATAATAAATAAATACTAGTGCAAAATATCTTATTTAAAAAGGTATAAGCATAAAAAGTGGGATTTAATCAAAAGCTTTGAAGCTTTCAATATAGTAGCACTCTTTACAAAATAAAATTAGGCTACTGATTCACTGGCCACTACTACTGCCAATATGGAACCATTATAGAAGTCCAAAGTAAAAAAAAAATCTAATTGAATTGGTTCCTTATCCTTTTATTTAAGACAATGTGGAAAACTTATATATTTTTATGATGACTAATATATCATCAAGTTTTTAACTAACTCAGGGGATTTTGAGTCCCAAATCATTAATGAAAATGATATTAATCACCTCTATCAAGAATAAATGAAAAAAGAATTCATTCTATAACTTAAAGAGAATTTAATACCAGTTAGCTTGGTTTCTCTAGAAATTTCATTCAACTTGGATTCCCAGGTGCAATAACTCTATCATCCCAAGGTTAATGAATTAGACTTCAAGAAAGAAAATTTAGAAGATGATAATAATTTGTCTTATGTCAATATTGGTCTTACCTTTATTCCTAAGGAAAGGTAACAAATTAAGGATCTAATTTATTATTATAGGGATGTTATCACCTGGATAAACAAAGACCTATGAGTATATGATCCCCAAGTCATCACCCACACCATTCCCCTCAAGCAAGACCATAAGTCATTTAGATAAAGGTAAAGGCCCATGAATCCTATCCAAGAGCCTCTTATTTAGAGAGAAGTGGAGAAGTTATTAAGTGCCAAAATTATTTTCCCCATACATTAGTCTACCTGGGTAGCTAATCTGGTCCTAGTAAGGAAGAAGAATAGCAAAATTAGACTATGCATGGATTTTAAAAATCTGAACAAAGCTTCTGAAAAGGTTAATTACTCTCTATCATCTCTGAATGAGGTAATATAAATTATAAGTGGTTCTAAAATGATGTTTTTTTTAGATGGATTTTTAGGTTACAATCAAGTACTAGTACAAGCTAAAGATTATGTTTACCACTAAATGGGGAGCTTATGCATACAAAAGGATGTCATTATACCTAATCAATGTAGGAGCTACCTTTCAACATGCCATGGATCATTCCTTAAAGGGATTGATTAGGAAGTGCATAATTATTTATATGGATGATCTCACAATATTTTCAAAGGAAATGACCATATAGCTCACCTATAATCTATATTTTAGAGGTGTAAAAGATTTGGTGTTTCATTAAATATAAAGAAAAGAATATTTAGAGTCACCAAAGGTAAACTATTAGGGTACATCATCACTAAGCAAGGGATCACCATTGATCATGATAGAATTAAGGAAATTTGAAATATTTAGCCACCAAATAGTGAAAAGGAGTTAAAATCATTCTTTGGAAAGATCAACTTCGTAAGGAAGTTCATCTCAAGGTTTTTTGAGATAATCAAACCTATAAATTTAATTCTCAAGCAAGATGCCGAAATAGAATGGAAAACTAAAGCCAAAAAATATTTTCATGACATCAAGGATACAATATTGTAGGCTCTAGTATTGATTGGTCTAGATTTTATAAAATATTGTTATCTATATTCCTTTTCTTTTGAACACATAATCATAGATATAATCACATATAATAAGGATGAGATAAAACATCCAATCACCTTCATGAGTAAAAATCAGAAGGTTGTAGAGCTCAAATACTCTATGATTGACAAGAAGATATATAATATCTATAATGTTATTCAATATATTTACCATAGGCCCAAAATAAGAAGGTATTTCATATTTGGATAATGTTGTGTCATGTAAATATTTGTATAGTCATAGACATAAATTTAATCATTAAAGTGTTTGATGATGTTTAAACTTGACATATTTACCCTGCTTGGTCTATTAGCCATTTTTCTAACTTTTAATATCTAAGAGATCCTTTACTATCTAAAAAACACTAAAAATATCATATAAACATCCATATTTGGGCCATATTAATCCCTATTTATCTTATAGTGTCATTTTTGATCCATACCAACCATTTATGGTCTTGTAGGATAATTCTATGTTAGGCCAAACAATATTACACTATAACCCTATCCAATAGCATGGCCTTATCCCCCATGCTTCAATGGTCACCTTTTCAAATCGATACATTTCATAATATCTCTATTGCATGTATTGAAAATTTAATTAGTGAAATTATTCTAGATATTCCCCTATAAAATCACATCAACATAAAACACTTGACACATCTAGCAATCACTTGGTAGTTTTACTACACATTGAGAAAAAGAGTACTATTTCTTCCAATTTTAATGATGCAACATTATAAAAATCATAATCCAAGTATAAATATTGTTTATTTTAGGTCAAATTCATCCATTACCAATTATTTCAATCAATCCTATAGTAATAGTCATATAGTTTCATAATCATAGATCATATAATTACCCTAGGAGGGAGAATTGCATTGGCATGAGGCCCATTTTAGTTATGTAGGTAGTGATCAATTACAAAAGGTTTCTAAAGCCAACTCAGTTATTCCCCTTACCTATTTACCAAATTTATATTTTATCTCTATCTTGTTTTTTTGTATAATCTAAGGTTTTATATTTTTCATGTATTCTTTATGGTAATATAGAACACATAATTTATTAGTTAACCCTCCCAAACAACTGCATTGACTCAAATTGAAAATTTGAGTGCACAATCAACCAAGACATAGTTATAGTTAGTATACACAATTTTAGCATGATCCTATCACCATCTTATATATTTTTGTTATCACAAAATCAAATATAAAATTTATTCACAACACAGTACATAGGTCCCATCCAACTATTTTCACTTATAATCAACTTGGATAGTTAGAGTTAAATATGTTTTAGAGAGGTTTGTACATCCTTAGGCCCTTTTGTTATTTTTATAAATTTAAAAATTATATAATATTTTTTATCATACTATTTTAATATCATATGTGTATATTTAGCATTTCAATTTGAATAGTTTAATATCTATTAGTTTGGAATTCATTCATTTAAAAAGATGAAATATTCTAGTGAAGCCATTATTTTTAGAACATTTACTTTTTGTTATTTGTTTTATTTTCATCCTAGGATTTTAGTAAATTTTTGAAGCTAAAATAAATAGCCTTCAACCTTAGATATAAATCCAACACAATAATTCAATTCTTTTCAACCTTGGAGTAATAGTCATGAAGGGATACACAATGTTTTATTTAGAGACATCATAGTTGAAGGGGTTTACCTGAATAATCATATCCATAATATAACACTAAACATTTTGTTTAATTTCCACATACCTCATGGTTTATCATAAACACCTAGGATCCCCTTTTTCATACCATAAGAAGGCTCTTTTAACTATTTGATTTATGGTGCATCTTAGAGGAGAATATTGCCCAAAGAATTTACTATCACCATACTCTTAAAATGGGGTTAGTGGGATAAAATAATGGTTAAACCTTTTTAATTATAACTTTGAAACATTTTTTCAACAATAATCAATGAACAATTATATTTGAGGACCCACATAATCATTCAAACCCCTACCTGGATCACCCTTATACCTTTATTTTTGACTCTATTGTTTTCATAGTCACTATCATTTCTTGATTCAGATGTTATCATATGATTATAAGGAATATTATAGAGTAAGTTATATTTATCTTTTAAATATGTAACTTCATTTTTTTTCTTCTATAATGGTAAGTCATAATGTTTTTTCTCAAAAATATACTATTTATATTCCTTGGTCTCCTACAAATGAAGTTCACATTGAAACTAATAATGAAATTAATTAAGAGGACTATGTTTTATACAATAAATTTTAAACTAATATACATCCATAATATCTTAATGTATTAGATCAAAATCAAGTGCAAGAATTATCTGAATTTCATCAAGGTCTTCAAGAGAACCCCCATGAGGTGAATAATATTATTAGTGTATTTACAACATCAAGATATGAACACCAAGCTAAATTAGCCATAAATATACCAAAAAGATTTTTATTTTAAGGTTTTCAAATCCTATATTTCCAATGTTTCTACTTCTACTATTGCATCCATTCCTATTCCTTCACCCTTTGTTACTTCTACAACACCGTCCCTTGGTTTGGGAACATCACTTAATTTCTAAAATGTATCTATGATTATAAATAATTATGATAATTAAAATATTACTATTAATATTGAATATTTTTATTTTCAAGGCCAAATTCCATACCCTATAACTTGAAACTTTTCAGGACCTTGTTATAATCCTCTACAAGGTGGTTTACTAGGTGTATTTTGACTAAAAATAAAGTTTTTAAGCCTTTAAATGATAAATTGGAGTAAATAAATACCTTTAAAACATCCAAATACCTTCAAATACTTTAATTTTTATGTCATTATCCTTATTCATAAAGTTTCATGCCTTGAAAATACATTTTTATGTAATTAAAACACATATTTTGGTCTCAAAAGGCTCTCTCATGCCAATTTTGGCCACATAAAAGTGTAAAAATGTTTAAATATTATTATAACATGACAAAAATAATAATGGTATTCCTTATAATTACCTAAAATGGGTGGTTAAATACTTAAGTTTGGATAAGTTGTAAAGAAAGAGTCTATTTTATCATTTTCCATGCAAAGTACTGATTTGTACGACCCATTTCATATGGAAGAGCTCAAGAGCATGAATAAGAAGAAAGAGTAGGTTTTATAAAATAATTTCATGGAAATAATATTAAAAATATTCCCAACACTATTTCACATGAATCACCTTACTTCTTTTCACATAGAGAGAGATCCCTTTAGGTTTGTAGGTGGTATGGCCATGAGAGAGAAAATTAAGGTCTACAAATTTTGACAGATAAATTAGTTTCAAATATATTATAGATATCACAAGTGGTTATAACATTTTTACTCTAACCTCAATTAACCATAAATTTGAAGTAAAATCAATCATTATGACTCCTTCATCCAAACATGCAATTAGTTTTATTTGTTTTCTCTTCACCAAGGCATCATGGCAAAAAAATTCAAGATTATGGAGCTTATTAGGAACATAATTCACCTTTCCATGGAATTATTTATTTCCTTTTCACATGTTTTAGGTTCATTTATATCCCAAGAAGATAAAATAAGTAAATTCTATAGTCTACAAGCATATGAAGAAGAATTGCATGGTCCAAGAGAAAGATTTTCACGAATTGTTGGTTTCTTGATTGCATGGGTCTCCATCATGTTCATATTTCCTCTCATCATGTTATCAAATTTTCATGAAGATTCCTTATTAATAATATCATCAATTTTATCTCAATATTTCTCAAAGACTCTTAGTTTAGCAGATTTTAAGGTTTCTTAGCATTTTTTAAGGTCTTAATAGACTCCTATGTTTCAATTTAACCCTCTTATGGTCCTTCAAAGGCCTCCAAATTGATATGTGTGGTATAATATATGACTATATATGAATAATACCTTAAAAATGGTTTGGATATTCCCATTTCATTTTCTTATCATGCCATTTTGATTAATATCCATTCTCACTATCTTACACTGCCATTCCCACTATAATAAAGCTCTTTTTCTTCCTTATTTTCATGTGTTTCCATCTTCCTTTCCCATCATCCCCCATTCCATTAATATCCATTCCATAAATAAATTTTAATAATAATTAAATGGGTTGAAACCATCAGCAATATGAAGATGAAGGTATACAAATCAAGAGACCCTACTAAACAGTCAAGAATGACTACCTACATTCATCAAGAAGTACAATCAATGGTTTCTCATGAAGTACAAAGGAAGAAGAGTGTGGAATATATCTCTTTTAATGTTTCATTCCATTATTATTTTATCATGTTAAAATAATGTAATTAAAATGATATTTTTAATTTTGGTGACCTCCCTAAGGTCAAATATAGGCTCTATCCATACATGATGACCTCATATAGTTGTAATACATAACCACTTTTAAGGATAGGTTATGATCAATGTACGAGTGAAGGTGAAAAGGAGTGAAGGGTTATTAATCCATATAATCACTTCATTCATGGAATAATCCCAAGGAGGCATATATTATCAAACATTAAAGTGTATCAAAGGACACCTATAGGCCTATATTTAGGTCATAACCCATAGTAGGTAAGGTTCTTAGCAATCTTAAGGCCTATCTAGGTGAAAAATAGGCTAGTTGGATTAGCCAAGAGCACAAAATTTTATGAGGATTGGTAACCTAAATACAAATATCAATAAAAATACATATATAAGGTTTTGAATGGCTCAAGTAACTCAAGAACACTCATATAGTCAACTCTTTAAGAACAAGTTCAACCAAGGAGTGAATAAGGCTATGAAAGAGTTTTCCAAGAAGGTATATCTTCAAGAGGGGTTATGAAACATATATAAATAATGAAAAGGAAGGATATTAGTTTCATAACATGTATTTTTGACTTTCTTATAGCATCATACATGTCATTGTACATACAAGCCTAAGTTAATGCACAATCAACTATATGTAAGAGAGAGGCTTGTGCTCAAGGAGGAATGGTAGTATGAAGGAGATAGATTTATAAAGATATAACTATGAGTTTTACATCAAAGTAAAATAATTATTGATATTCACTCTCAGATAAGGCATGTTTTCATGTAAAATTAAGCACCTATATGAGGCTTATAAGGTTCTTGAAGCATGTTAACTCTTCCCCAAGACCAAGACTATAGAAAAGCTATCATACCTTGAATATCAATGAGGTTTACAAATATGTTTGAGAGTAATATTGAATGTTTTGTAAATTTATATCAGGATAAGGTTTAAATAAAAAAAAATTGACACAGTTATACACTTCATAGACTATCATCGATAGCCTTCTAGACATAGGCATATCTACAAGCAAGAAGAGATTGATAGTAGAATGACCTAATGATTGAGATTCATATTAAATAGAGGTTTAATGGGGTAATAAACATGTGGACTGTATCAATAAAATGAAGAGGGGGGATCCAAAAACTAATATACACTCATTAACCTCATGAAATAGACACTTATAGCCTTATGAACACATATGCATACCTATTAGTATGAAGAAGAATGAGAACACAATCCATGATAAGGATTAATGATAAATGGATGTTTATTATAATAAGTGATGATTAAATGAGTTGATACCATGAATGAGTAATCTAAAAAATGTTTTGATAGTGATGCCCAAACTAAACATGACCACCTACAGCCATACTGAAGGTCATCTTCATCTCACACATTCACATGCCTTAATGATTTAGTTAGAGATAATTTACATTCAAGGATGAAATTATGAATTTAAATATGTTTAAAATCATAATTTTACATCTTAAAACAATTTTAAAGATTATAAAATATACTTCCAACTCATCAAAGTAAGTACAAAAGCCTATGTATGGATTTAGACTATGTAAGAGCCTAAGAATAGTGTTTGAAGGCAAAATACACCAAATCAGGATATGAGAGGAAGTTTAGAATCACTTAGGAGGTGAAAATGGTGATAAATTATGGTTAATTTATATTAAACACTTCCATTTCTCATGAAATCACCTAAAACACAAAAACATAGTCATGAAGCACACACAGTCAATACTCAGTCAATGTTGGAAGCCTGTCTTAAAAGAAATGGTGACTTTAGATCACCTAAAAGTGGAATTTGAATATAAAAATTGGTACAAATAGTCCCTATGACTTGATAAATCATATTCTCAAGGTCCTAAAAAATGTGGATATGCTCACTATTTTAACATAGTCCTCTTGCTGTCAACATGTAGTCATAAGAAGAGATAAGTGAGATTTTGAGAAGTTGAAGAGAGTGGCATAGGTTTTTGAACCCAATTTAAGGTTTAATGGGAAAAATATGTTAATTTTTATTCCTCATGTGGCTTGGGATATTGATCACATTCAATATTACAAGCTAATATTCACTTGAGGGATATCTAAACAAGAGAGACCCAAAATAGGCTTGTGTGCTCTTCAGATTATTTACATATTTTGAGACTTGTTGATGATTTAGGAAATTTTAAAAGAGATTTACAAGGTAGTATAAATTTTATATGGTGTTTATAATCTTATTGAATATGAGAAAATAGGAAAACTCAATCACCCATGGTTTTGCAAGCTAAGAATACTTAACACCCTAGGGTAAAGAGACAAGATAATAGAGAATTTTGAGAGGATGAAAACTCAAATTGAGAACTTTTATCAATATAAAAACTAATATAAATAGTTAAATATAAATTAAACATTCATTATAATTATAAAAAACACATCAGACCTCAAAAGTCCATATAAACACAAGGGTAGACAATCATCCCTACAGGCAATCTTAAGAACCATGGAGTCAAACTGAAGCTTAGAAACCAAAAGGAGGTCATAGGGATTTAAATTATATGGTAATTTTTTTTTTCATCCATATTATCTTATTATAGTCTCCTTAAACCCTAAAACTAAGTTTTTAGTCTTTTAGGCCTAAAAGCTAGTTTTAAGACCTATAGGCTCACACCACCATCAAGGCACTTTCAAACTTTCAAGATAAGATGACATAATGATAAGATTTAATTAGAAGTTAAAGGTAATAAATTAGGTATTAAAATAATATAAATATAATGGAACAATCATTTTTTGGTCATAAAGAGGATTTTGAACTATTATAGTCTAAGATACCCATTCAAACCACTTAATCAAGTACTCGTATCTTTCACCACATGAAAATTTTGAACAAATTATATTATAATGGTTTTAGGACCCATGTTAAATTATAATATGTGAATTATTTAGTTTATTTGAGGGTTTTATGTTTATGAAACATTGCTAAGAATATAAGCATGTCGAGAATGTAAGCAAAACCCTATAGGCAAACTTCATTACGTACATATCTTTGCACACCATTTGCATTGGAACCCAAGATTATCAAGAAATTTGATAGGGTATATTTAATAAATATTCATGAAAATAATTTTTTGTTTTAATTTTTTACTTTATGGAATTTATGAATGATCATTAAGAAGGTTCACATCCAAAACCCTCCAAAAACCTTCAAAACCTTGTGAAGGACTAGTTTTGATAAAAGTCAAATTTACTGAAATCAAAACATCATGAATCATATTGAAACATATTAAAACATTAATTAAACTTAGATAATTTCTTGTACATGTCACTATGATGTATGAAATTTTATGAACATGGTATAAAATACAGTTTTTTGAAGAAAACATGATAAAAAGAGAAACACAAGGCAATTTAATGAATTCCAATCCATAAAGAGTGAATTTTGGAAATTTTTATTCATTTTAAAATAATAATATTCTAAAAAAAATCCTATAAATGTGTTTGTGAGCTCATTAAAAATCAACAAGTATGTAAAAATTATAAGTATATTGACCTAGTCAACTACTTTGACTAAGTTACAGGTCTTTCTTAATCAAAAGGACATATTTAATTATAGGAAGTATTTTTAGAAACATAAATATCATTATATTTTTAGATTTTAATGTTTTTATTCAGGTTCTTAGAGCTATTAAATACAATAAGTTAGGGTACTAGGCCTATTTGGCTTAGTAGGCCTATTTGGTCAATCAAGTGAAGATGAAATTGGCATTGTACGACTATCAAATGAGTTCATGTGGAGTTATCATGACACAAATATATTTTTTAGGTTTAAACTACATGTGACATTAGTCTTCAAGTTCTAATTCATGCAAAGGATGACTAAATAATTAATTAACTAGTCTTAAGTGTCAATCAACCATGAGTTAATTAAACTAAAAAGGCAATCAATGCATTTTTAAAGTATAAAGCATGAATAATAATAATTAACTTAAATTTACCTCATTTAGAGTGGATTTATTTACCAAATTTTGGCATAACATGCTTCTAAAAGAGTTTAAACAAGTCAAAATGGGCCCACCACCTTGTTTTCAATGTTAGGGAGTTCATGTCAAGCTCATACAAGGAATCAATCATAAAATATGTGACAAAGGACTACTTACTACAAGTTATAAATTAATTTTACTTTATTTAATGTGAATTTTATTTCTTCTTGTCTCTTCTATGCCAATCTCTTCTCTATTTATCTCTCATGTTATATATATTCAATCCTTTAGGTTATTTTTCAAGATCCCTCTCTTGGGAATGATGAAACTCTACCAAGATTGAGATTTTTAAACCTGTTAAGATGATAAAATTATTATTTTCATATTCATATATATTGTTTTAGTGTGTTATATTTGTTTCATTTTCACATGTGGTAGTATTTTATCCCTTGGCAGGGCTTAATCTCACCTAGTTACTAGTATGCCATCTTATGCAGATCATATATAGTTTTTGGTGTTAATTGATTGAGATAATATTAGATATATTTTTTGGTTATTTCCTTTAAATTTTCCTTCCATAATTTCACTCATGCTTTGATCACTTTATGAAACCTCTATGTGAAATACTATTTCATAAGAATCTTTTGGAATTGTAGAATTCACGATTTGCATTGCTTTCTAGTGTTTTATGAGCTAAAATAGAGTAGATGAACCATAAATATAGGTGTATCACCATAAATATAATAGTATTTTCCTTTTTATTAATCCTTATAACCCTTTCCAATACATCAAAGGAGCTAGCATGACAAATATAAAGGTCTAGTCTAAGATATAGGTGTCCCACACCTTGGACCTTTCTAATGTTAATCCAAGTTTGAAGGAGATCCAAGACATATAACTTCAACAAGGTACTATTTTGGTTACTAATAATTACCTCTATAAATTATATTCTTAAGCACACCATTCTTGCATTAAAATAAATTATTACTAATATTGAGAAACCTTTATATCATGCTCACCATTTCATGGATTCATATTCCTTGATACATAAACCTTCAGCACTTGAAATTACATCTTGTCCAGTATCAATTATATTTGTGGCTCATGTGTTTCCTCTAAATGAAGATAAAGGTGATCTTAAATAATATTTACATGCATTCCATGAAACTTGTCTATATTATCCATATAATGACAATTTTTAACAATCCAAGAAGCCTTAAATAATATGATCTTAGATGTTTCTATGATCTTCATATTTTATCAGTAAAGGTTTTTAATCCTATGGAAAATATATTTCTAACACACTTTTCTATCAACACTAGTGACAAGTTATCATATGCTCAAAATATAAAGCTCAAACAAGATTATGATGAAACAACTAGTGAATACATGCTGATATAAAAGATTGTGATTGTAAAAATGAACAATCAAATGGATGAAAATGATTTCCAAGATATTTTTACTCAAATTTTGTTATCTCTAATTCAACAATCTATTATGGTTGATAATTTCAAATATTTTGATGAACTATGCCATATAATCAAAGAGCATGAGGTCAAATTGATAACTTTGA
>JARHVA010004517.1:925000-935000 GCA_037957365.1 Torreya grandis | reverse complement strand
TATTCTCCATTTATCTATCTCATAATCTATAAGAGAATCTTCATTATCTTGAAAAAAATAAAAACATCATACATACATACATATATATTTTAGCCACATTAATCCTTATTTATCTTATAAGCTCATGTCTAACCTATCCTAATAGTATATGTTATTTTGGGACAAGTCCACTCTAGGTCAAATAGTGTCACACTATGATCTTGTATACTAGTGCGGCCTTGTGCCTTGCACTCCAATAATCACTTATTCAAATCAAGGAATTTTAAAATTATTATAATACACATCTTCTAAAATTATTTATCAAAATTATTCCAAAGATTATTCTATAAATTCACATCAAAGAAAACACTTGACACACCTAGAAAAAACATTGAAATTATACTACACACTTAACAAAAGATCATTATTTCTTCCAATTTTAATTTTGAAACATTCTAAAAATCATAGGCCAAGTTTAAATATTATCTATTAAAATTCAAGGGCATCCATTGTCAAGTATTTCAATAAATCTTCTATTAATAATAATATAATTACATAATCATGAATCAAAGAATCACCCTAAGAGGGATAACTACATCAACCTAATTCACATTTAAGTTATGTAGGTAGTGATCACTTAGGTAGGGTTTGTGAGGCTAACTCAACTATTCCACATACCCATTTACCCCCTTTTCATTTAATATTTATTTTATTTTTTGAACATGATATAGGGTTTTATATTTTTTAGGTATTCTATGCAATAAAACAAAACACATAATATATTAGTCAACCCTTGCAATCAGACACTTCAACCTAAGTCCAAAAATTGGGCACATAACTAACTATGGTGTAATTATAATCATTAGACATGGTTTCTATGTATCCTTATCCTCCTCCTATAGCCCTGGTCCAACGCATATTTGATTATAACATTTAGTCATGACATAATACATAGGTCCTAACAAGTTATGTTCAATTACAATTAGCCTGCATAGTTATGATCATATATGTTTTAGGGACGTTTGCACATCTTTAGGTTCTTGTACTATTTTTAACAATTTCAAAAATCTATAAAATTATATATCATACTATATTTTAATATTAGATCTATATATTCAATTTTCCAATTTAGTAGTTTAATATAAATTAGCTTAGAGTTCATTCAAATTAAAAATATTTTTTACTATGATGTCTTTATCAAATAGGTGACATTTTGAATATTTCTAATATGGAATTTTTCACTAGGGTATTTTTGAGTTGATCAATAAAATCAGACCCTCTATTTAGATTGGATCTCTTCACAGGATGTGGAGGAGGATAAGGAGGGATGGTTTGACTTAATTTAATATATATCACATTATGGGTCACCCTACCTCATCTAGTTTTAACAACATGAATAACAAAATATGATATATTCATTGGGTAAATAATAACAATTGGATGGTGGCTATCATGACCTTTAAGTCTAGGTAGATGAGGAAAGGAAAGAGTCATTTATTTTAATTGACCTATAATAGTGAAAAGAGGGATTTAATAATTAGTAATTTAAAAATATGATTTATTAGGTAGGGTAAAATTAATATGACATGGATTTTTACACTAAAATTTCCACAACACTCACTATCATGAACCATTTTAATGGAAATCTGGTTTCCTCATACCCCATGAATCTCTTAAATTTCCAATCAAAGGATTCTCTTGGAAAGGTTATATCCAATTATAACATTTATAATGTTTTCTTTTGATAATTTTATTTTATCATATCCTTAAAATTAAGTAGGGAGGATTTATTCCCATAATAGCTAAACATATTCACATACCACTACAAGTTATCCATACAAATTTATAGTGCAAATACTTCTAAATCATCCATATTTTATGATCGGGTGGTTTGTTTTTGTAATAAATTTATATTCATAATATATAGGAACACGAGAAGAAAAACTATCCATAACATCTACAAGTCTATTATTACTTATAGGGAATATTATGAATCTCAAATTCATCCAACCTGATGATCAAACTAAGTATTAAATCTATATATGTAATCATTTTTAAAAAATAAGTACAAATCACATAATCAAACAAAAAATTTATAATTGATGATATGATATAATATATTTAGATTTTATAACACATATTTTATTAAGTATTATAATCAATGCCTCATACTCAACCATATTAGTAGTACCTAAAAATTTCAATCAGTATGATAATAACAATGTTTTTCTATGGGGTTAATCAATATAATAAAGACCCCACACCAAAATAACATTTGGACCCATCAAAATAATTTGTTCAAGTTTAATTTTCACTATTATACATAAAAATATTATATGCAAAGATGTCATATATAGGAATCCAGTCTAATAAAGAATCATCAATAAATTAATATATAATAAGATATCATTTAACTGATTTTTATGATACAAAATTACAAAATAATTTCATAATTAGTATGACCTACTTAGATATTATATTTTCTATACTTGATACATCATAAGCATAAAATACTTCTACTTCTAGAAAAAATATACTTCTAAAGCATCCATATACTTTTAAAGCACTATACTTTTAATGCATCCATGTAAATAATTCTTATACATCATATATTTTCTATACTTGATAAATAATTCCATAGTTAATAATATTAATAATATGTGCCTGCTACACCCTTAACCTTTACTATGTCTAAGCATATATGTGGCTAATATGTGGACTACATCACACCTTTTATCTTATTTTGTCACATTTCACAATGTTCTCATATTTTTAGTAGAGTTGGCCCATGGAGTGATCATGGAATAAGTAGGGTATATATAGGAGGTAGTGGTTAATACTTATATAATATATTACTAATTATATTCTTATTGAATGGTTGTGGAGGTTACACCCTTCAAGTGGCTTATTATTATTTATCAAGTATTCTAATCTAATATCAATTACTAGTATGTATATGATTATTTTTATTATCATTCTTATGTTATATTATTTTCAATCTAATCATGGTGTTTATATTGATATCCATTGTGGTGAACTCTATTAATCTAAGTAATTTCATTATAAGTGGTATCAAAGTTTCAATTTTTTCAAGGTTATACAACATATTTTTTTAATTTCTAGATCTATCACCTATGAGCTAGAGGATAAAAAAACATAACTTGAGATATGAAAATAATTTATTTTTCTATCATTAAAATATTGTTTGAGATTCTAGAGTTTTTTTTCATCATTATACAAATCATAAGTCATTAGAATCATATACATGAGATTATAACAATGGTATAAATCTTTGGTACATTTTTTAATCCATAAAACTCTTCATCCTAAATTTATTAATCCTAATCCTTAGAGTTTGTGCATGTCCAGTCCAAACTATTGAGGCAATAGAAAAGGTCAAGATACTCTAGGTAAAACACCTAGTAAAGGGGACATAGAGTTTGAAACATCTAAATTATGGGTTTTTGGGTTTGTTACCGAAATCCAAATTGATGTTCAAAACATTAAAATATAAGAATTTATATATGGGGTTAAAGGGGACATATATGTAACAAAGGTAGAGTTCATCACCATAAGTGGGACATTGACAACACTTTTGGATATTTTTTTGGTAATTCCACTATCCAATAATTCTCCAATGAGCCACTTGTGGTATAATAAATAGAAACATCCAAATTCAAATACTAATTTGAGGAACATGATACCAAAAGTGAAAGGTGAAATTTTGATGGTAAGGTTCTATCCACTTAGATCAATCAAATGGAATATTTATTTGATCTATATCAAAGCCCATGTGCACATAATGTGGTATTTATATATCTATATATGAAACTAGAGAAGTTAGTTTGGTATATATGGTTATGTGCACAAAATAGAAAGAATATCCTCACTATTACCTGGTCAATTTTTATTGATGAGATAAAAATGAAGTAAGACAATAGTGTTACATAAAACCGTTTAATATAGTTAGTAATATTTTAAAAATTAGGTATTTACAATTATTATATTCAATAATTATAGAACTATCTTTTCACATGGATGACATCACAAAAGACAACCTGAATGACCTATTCTTGTGTGGAATCAAGGATAACATCCAAATTGATGTTTGCATATTTAAATCAAGTTGAATATTAAATTACTCAGCCTTTGAATGTAAGGTAGATGAAAAATACTTGGTCAAAAGATATAATTTCACTACTATCATAAAGAACATCTTCTAGCACAATCATTCGATTAGCCTACTAGATTGAATCCTCAAAAAATTGAAGATCACTGAGTAAAATGGTTATGTTTCAACAGTGATAAAAAATACATAAAAGGACATAAATATGTTAAGCATAAATTCTTCAAAATTTAAGGGGATAATTATGATAAAGAGGATGATGAAGAATCATGGGAGGGTGAGAAGGAACCATGGGACGAATTTCAAAATCACCAAATAATTATTTCATGCCATGCTCTTTTAGGTATTATTACTCGACAAACCCTCAAGGTTGTGCATTTATTCAATAAAAAAAAGGTAGCATACTAATTAAACTAACGAGTACATATAACTTCATCAAAAATAAGTTGTTGTAACACTTAAATTCTTTTTTGAATCCAACTCCATAATTGGGGTCATGATTGCAAATGGAGGCATAATCTATTGTTTTGGGAAATGCCATAATATCAAAATTACCATGGTATATTTCAAGATGAACTCTCCTATGTTTGTTATTCCCATGGGTGGGGCTATCATATTTTTGGGATTCCAATGGTTCAAAATCTTGGGTAATGAGAAAAATCAAACCACCAATTAAATTTGATGTGATGTCCTATACATTGACAATTGTTATCCATAGGGGAAGCCACTTGGTTTTATTAATAATGTTTCTTCATTAAATTTTTAACCCTAGTTTTTCATACTTTGGTAATGTATAGAAACTATATATGCAACACTAGTCTCTTCAAAAATTTAAGGTACTACTGGTTGCATATATGGAAACACACTTTACATGAATGTAAATGATATAAATTAAACACACTTACAAGGAATGATTAACACAAATGAATAAATGTAAATTTTATAGATGGATTTGTTAATTTAGATTATTTTGGAAGATTCCCAAATTTTAAATAAAATATACTTTATCTATCACACATAATAAAAAATTAATTATAATGGAATCAACTATTAAAACCAAAAGGTACATACACAAAGCTAAAATGGAAACACACAACATAATTGAAATATCTAACTAATGCATAGATTTACAAAAATCCTTATGAGTAGGCACTCCTTGGTTGGACTTGTGCTTAGATCACTTCCATGATTATGATTAATTTATCTCAAATTACCTTAATTTCAATGATCAAATCTATATTAATAGAATGATTGATACAATAAAGTAAAAAAAAGATTACAACTCTAATATATTAGTTCTTACTTTATATCTTATCCATGCTAGTTATCACATGAAAATATTATCTTTATATAAGGGAGGTAGGTAATTATTATATAAACATAATAATAATTATTTACAAGCATATTATCTCAAAATGTTATAAAAATAAGATCAAGACAATAAATAGGTTTTAATGAACAAAACCTAATGGATGTATAATCATAACAATGAAGACACAATATCATTAAGTACCCATATGGTTATAACAAATTATTTTCATGTTTTATTATTGTTTAATTTCACTGGATGAGTTAGAGAATGGGTTGGAGATTACAACTATAATTTTTGTGATGTTATGAAAATTTTCCACCTACAAACATGGTTTTTATTACTCCTAACTAGTTGTTATGGGTTCCCCTAGCTAGTTGTTATAGGTGGTTCCTAGTTGCTATGAGTACTCTGTGACTCCAAAGTATAAGCAACTAATGGCCATGGGTGACTCTACCATAATGGTTGTAGGTGCTAAACATAAAAAACAAATATCTTTTATATTCCATTTTAGCCATGAAAATATTAAACCATTATAAAACTATTGAACTA
Organism: Torreya grandis; assembly: GCA_037957365.1. Lineage (NCBI taxonomy): Eukaryota > Viridiplantae > Streptophyta > Pinopsida > Cupressales > Taxaceae > Torreya > Torreya grandis. Next base: position 929,034 of record JARHVA010004517.1, on the reverse strand, counting down.
CATTAGGAAACTTAAAAATCACATATTAAACTCAAGATTAAATTTCATCTATATATATATATATATATATATATATATCTGCATACTAGTATATTATAAGTCTTAGGGATAAAAAATATGACAAAAAGGGAACCTTTTGGAAAAATATTATGTAGGCAAATGAGGCCATATTTAGGTCTCATCATTGGGCATAAAAGAGATGAATTTATATGTGTTTTTCATGTAATTTCATTTTGAATGTAAGACATTTGAATTGGGAGGATTATGTGAAAAGTCTGCATAATTGGTTAGTTATCATCAAATGCAAAATATTTTCAAAAAGTAGGGAAATGGGTTTGTAACATTGATATTTTCCTTATAATTACAACCAACAAAGATGTCTACACATCCTACTCTATAAAATATTGTTGATAAATACTCTATTGTTTTTAGATTAATGATAAAAGTAATAAAACCACAAATGGAACATGATCATGACATTTGATTAGTACTAGGGAGTCAACTACCAAACAATAAACCATACAGGTACCCATATGCTTAGAATACTGAGATTGAAAAGATGGTACATGAAATGTTGTAGGTTGGTATTATCAGGCATAGCCAAAGTGATTATTCATATCTTATGGTAGTAATGGGTACAAAGGATGATAACTAGAGGATCTACCCAAATTATATAAAATTTAATAAGTGCACTATCAAAGATAAGTTCTTTCTTCTAATAATTGATGATTTTAAAGATGAATTGCATGGTTTTATCTACTTTACCAAATTGGATCTTCATTCAAGTTATCATCAAATTAGGATCACCAATGAGGATAAAAATAAGATATATTTTAGAACTCATGAATTTATTATGAGTGTAATAACTTTTGGTATCACAAATAAACCATTAATATTCTAGAGTTTAACGAACATTATATATAAGCTTTTTTTGTTGAAATCTATCTTGTTATTTTTTGATGATATATTATTATCTAGTAAGACATGGGAAGAACACTTGTATCATGTGAACTATGTATTAATAATTATATAAAAAGAAAAAATTTACAAAAAGTCTTCTAAATGTTATTTTTAAGTACATGAGGTAGAGTACTTGGTTCATATTTTTTCACATGAAGGCATCAAAGTATACCTTCACAAGATCAATGCCATGATATAATGACAAGTTAAAAAATACCTCAATAAGATGAGAGGTTTTTTAGGGATGATAGGGTGATATAATTGATATGTTATTTTTTGGAATCATAATAATAATAATTATTATAATAATAATAATAATAATCACAACTTTGTCAAATAAGGACTCCTTCCATTGGAAAGAAGCTACAACTAAGGCATTTAATAAACTAAAGGAGCTGAGGTGTACCATGCTATTTTTGGCTACCATATATTTTTTAAAAACCATTATTTTAATGTGATTCATATGGATATGGAATGTGTAAATTAATAATATATGAATTTTTATCCCTTACATTTGATAATCATCAACTCAATCATAATTTATTTTCAAAGCCTATCTATGAAAAAATAGATGATGGATATTCTTCATGCAGTAAAATATTGAAGACCTTATCTAAAGGTAAAACACTTTAAGGTGAAAAATAATCATCATAGTATAAAATAATTCTTGAAAAAAATATTTTAATATGAGGAAAAACAAAAATGGATGACCAAAATGATAGTCTATGAATTTGAAATCATATATAAGAAAGGTTTTGATTTAGAAGCTCCATGAGGATTCTAGTGTTTCAAAAACATTTGTGGAAATGAAATGAATTATGATATAAATATAAATTTTACATGTGTAATAATTTTTCCTTATAGATATTTATATATATTCACACATCTCTAATAGGTGGAATTCAAGATTTTTGAAAATGTATCATAGAATCAAGAAATATTTTTGTTAGGAAGGACACAAGGGGATATACAAAGATTTGTAGTAGAATGTAGGGAATTCTATAAAAACAAGGATGGGACTATTAATAACCCTAGGTATTTTTTAACCCTTATCTATTCCTAAGAAAAGGTGGGAAGAGGTTTCCATGGATTTCATAACAAGTTTTCCTAGGTCAGAGGATAAAAATGTTATCATGGTAATTGTGGATAGGCTCATAAAATATGCTAATTTGTTTACTTTGTCTCAACCATTTGTAGTCAATATATTCAAAATGATTTTCATGACATAGTTCAGTAATTACATGGTATCCCCAAGATAATAGTAATTGACTATGATCCCATATCTACTAGTAAATTTTGTACTAATTTATTCCCATTTTTAGTTGATTAGTTGGCTCAAAACTCATTATATCATCCTTAATATGATAGGAAAATATTATTTTTCATTGTATAAATATGAAATTTGGGTTCCACTATAAGATTGGTGGTATAACTTCTTTCCATAAATATTCCAAAATTCCTCCATTTATGGCATTATATGGGTATTAGCCCCCATAAATCACATCATACTTCAGGGTTCAACCAAGGGTTCAAGATATGAAGGAGCACCTTCAAAAATATTAGAGTGTACTAATTAATATAAGAGATAATTTGGCAATGGAAAAAAACCAAATGAAGTATCAAGAAGATCAACACCATAGTGAGAGTCATTTTGAGGTGGGAAATTGGGTCTTTATGCACCTGCATATGTAAAATAAAATATTTTTGAAGAAACAAAAAATGATAAAAAAAACTTTCTCCTAAGTATTAAGGCCCTTATTAAATATTGCATAAAATTGATAGTTTCACATACAAGCTATCTACATCAATTGACATTCACACATCCATTATTTCATGTCTCATTATTGAATAAGGCAATTGTAAAAAATATTTGTCTATATTGAGTTACAAGAGTTGGATGAGGAAGGTAAAATAATTTAGGAACTTGAGGTGATACTTTAGACACACATCATATGACTATGAATAAGGGAGATTAAGGAGTATATGATCATGTGTAAAATTTTATGATTGAATATGTAACATGGGAGGATGAAATATTCTTATAAAAACACCCAAAGTTGTTAAAAATTGAGGGAAATATTGGTTTGAAAATTAGGGTAATGTTACACCCTTAACCTATAACATGTACAGGGATATGTGTGGCTTATATTTGACATACATCACCTTTAATCTTATCTTATTAAGTTTATTTATGTTCTCATATTATTAATAGAGTTGGCCTGTGGAGTAATAATAACATAATTAGGGTATATATATGAGGTAGTGATTAGTAATTGGATATCATATTATTGATTTTTTTCTTATTGCATGGTCGTGTAGGTTTCCCCCTCAAAGTATCTTAGTCTTATTTATCAATAATTTAACTCTGTTGTCAATTAATATTGTGGATTTTCATATTCTATTATCATTTTTGAAATATATTTTTATTAATATACTTGTGGTGTTTACAATTATATCCATTGTGGTGAACTATCTTGAGCTATCTAAGTAACTTCATTACAATGTTTCATTATTGAGCATATAGATTCTAAAATTTTGCATTACAAACATAGAAATCGAGCATAATGTTTCTATTGAGTTTTAATTTTTTTCAAAATATACCAAAGTTATGTTGATATAATAAATTTATATTTATTTTTTATCATTATCATATTACACAATAAAATTTCCTAAAGCATGTTTTTTTGGGTGTTTTATTTTTGCACTCCTATATCATATCATGCCACTTGTGTGAGTTAAAAAATTAACACTTCATATGTCTATCTATATCCTAATATTATCAATTAAACACATCACTTGAATGCTCGTTGGAGTTGTAAAGATATGTTACTAAGTCATTGTTAAGTAGTTAATATATTAATCATTATATAAGTGATCATTAATAAATCTTAAATGTCTTCTATATAATGAATGGAAAAAAGATATATGTTAAATCATAATGAAACATTAATTTCATGTATTATAATTCAATACTAAACATTATTTACTATATCATATTATAATCATTCATATTAAGGTATATCATGCACAAACATCTAGAGTTTGCAACATTACATTAGAGCTTTAACAATGGT